>JANHGB010072414.1:9935-25896 GCA_026283785.1 Coracopsis vasa
AGGAATCTTTGATTCACCACTCTGGTCTCTAAGTATATTGAAAAAAAAAATCAAATAGCTACTATTGTGCTGCTTAAAGAAAACAGCTTATTCCAATAGATAATACGAAGTTCAGGATAATAAACAGTCACAAATAGCAAGCAAATTCTTTCAGTGTTCAAGTAATGAAGATCAGAAACCTGCAAATCAAAGTGAAATTAGAAAACGCTCTTACTGGTGAATAATTTTTGTATCTGTTTGCTATTAAGTAAACCCCACCAATTATTCAGAATGAATACATCCTTTGTATCACCTTTGTAATTTTTTTAAAGGATTTTAAAGTTAGTGCACAGAAAAAGCATGGTGCAAATCATCATAGATGCTCTGATATCAGTGGAGAAGCACATATCTGTTATCTGAAGATGTGTCTCATGCTGCACATTTGAATCAATATATATGATAGTGCAGCCAATGACAATACTTGAACTAAAGCGTTTATTCAGATGGGATCAAAAAGGAGCACAGCTAATAGAATGTGAAAACTGAAAATCACAGTGTTTTGAGCAAGGGGACCTGGAAAGCTTATGAACACAGGAAGAAAACGATAGAATGAAATTAGTTTAGGGAAAGTGTAGGTGGGTGAAACTAAGACAAAATGGTCTGTAGGACTGGAAGGCTGTGAAGATCAACAACCTTCAAAACACATTGTAGCAAAAGAAATGCCATGGAAAAAGATCTAGAGCTGCTGTTGAATAAGAAAAGCTAATTAATGAGCTTTGAATAAAATAAAACCATAAAAATAGCCCATGAATTCTGTGTTCTCTGCTCAAAAGCACTACACAATGGTACAGAGATTAGCAGGTCTTTCCTATGATTGCAGTTTAATAGTAATTAAGATGGTTGGAGGTTTTTCCTTGCTTTCTGTAATCATCTGTGGTTCTGATGGAAAATGATTTGGGGCACCACGTTTTTACCAGAAAGATACTGACAAACTTGAAGCTGTATACAGAACAGCAACAAAAACCAAAACCAACATCCAAGACAGAGAAGAGAGTGCATGAAAGAAAGCTAAAATAGCTGAATATATTGCTTGATTTCAAACATCTGCAAGGCGCTAGCACCGAGTCTGGAAGGTATTTTACATAGTATTTCACAAGTGAGAGCCCTAGATGAAATTACAAAAGGACAAATTATACTGAAAATCCAGACTACTCTCTAGTCAATAGCAATATCAGAGCAGCAATAAATTATTAATGAACTGGTAAAAGCCCGTTGCCCTGCATATTTGCTGCCAAAAAGTGTGCAGCCCTTGCAGAGGCAGCGGTCAATGAGATCTTTCTCCCACTCTAACTTGTCAGATTCTCTCATATACTTGGGAATGAAATAAACTCCCAACAAATTAAACAGTGCTTGAAGAGCCAGCAGAAATGCCTTAACATGCCAGCATTTTGGATACAATCTTAACCCAGTTGCCACAGGAAGCTTAGTCATGAGGTTCCTCCTTTGTAATGTACAGCTCTCCCTAATATGCTGCAGAAGATAAAGCAGCTAGTAAAGCCTATGGGTTTTCTGGGTGTATCTCAGAGTTTCCATGGTAACAAATGTGCAGCTTCACAAGAAAAGAGCCCTGAAATGCAAAGCTGATGTTTCTGAGTTTTTTAATACGATAATAAATATTTATGAGTCTATATTTTCATGATTCTGCATTTCTGAACATCTCCAGGATCATACAGAGAATGGAGACAACATCTGGATTTTCCTCAGGAAAAATTCAGACTCATAAACTGCTGCAGTTCTGCAGTTCTGGAGACTGACACTCAGACATGAGGCCAGGCAGTGGTGATGGGCAGCTGGTGATATGACAGACGCATGCCTACTGCTCAGCCTGGGCTGGGCTGCCACAGGGAGCTCAGGCAGACAGTTGCTGATGCAGGATGTCCCCTTCCCTTGGCCACAGTGCAGTGCTGCCAGCCATCTGAAAGCAACAGACCTGGCTGGAGGGAGAGGGAAGCTTGTAGGGCAAGGATGCAAGCAAGCTCCATGCTCAGCAGCTCTGAAAACCTCTGCTGCTTTTCTCATCTGCAGCTGCCACAAGCATTTGAAGCCCCATCGACTGGCTGGATCCCACCAGAGGTGTTTCTCAGGAGCTCATGTGGATGAGGATTTTTTTTCTGAACTGAAAAAAAAAATCCCAAGCGTTGTCATGCGAAAAGCAGTAAGCTCAGCCTTGCCACTGCTCAGGAGTTTTACAGCTTGTGCCCATGCTTTTTGAATATAATCTGTTGTTGCATTCACCTTTGCCTCCTAAACGTATAACCTGTGCTGGACTCCCATTTGATCATTGGTCTTTCCAGACAGACAACTGGCTATATATGCCCTAGCAATCTGCAGCACTTGTTCCAGATCAGAAAAGAAGGGCATATTGTTGTCAGGCTGGAGGCTAATACCAAAATTTTTACACTGCTCTTTACACTGCCTTTGTAAAGTTTGCCTTTCAGGGTGGCAAATGGTTGCTGCACAGGCCCTGTAAAAAACACTACTTCTACAAATACACGATGCATTGTACGCATTTCTTCTGATCTGTTAATCAGAGTGGCATATTTGATTGAATTAGGATCATTGATACCTGTCCACAAATAGCATAGGCTGGCAGAGACATATACAGAGCTAGAATGCTTTGTCGCTGATTAGAGGAGCTACACAGCATCTCTGGCTGTAGAGAAACCTTGCTGCTCAAAATGCTGTGTCAGTGGATCCCAGGCAGCTTTCCTCCTCATCACTGCACAGCCTTCCCTGGGGCAGGGAGCAGGACTGTTTCACATCTGCAGTTTATCAGACAGAAACAAGCATAAATCCCTCCTGGAAGAAATGAGGCGAGGCCTTTCTGTTTCTGCAACAGCTAGCATGTTTTCTCCACAGGGTTTGTGCTCAGAGAGGGCAGTATTTGCACTTCTTGTTTCTGAGAAGATGAATTTTGCTGTTGTTCACTGAATGACGAATATGCAGAATCTGAACATCTTTCAGTAGTTATATCAGGAAAAATTTCTCTGCTACTGCTTAAAGATACTTTAGAGAGACTGTCCCTAGGCCACATTCTGCTGGTTTTATTTACATGTGCCTGCTCACAATTTCCCTGATCTGCAAATCCCACCAAACCAGTGTTTTCTGTGTTCCCTCTGCTGGCTCTGCAGCAGCAGTTCATTAACAAGCACAGCTAGCAAGAGCTTTGCATAGCAAAGGTGTCTTGCAGTGAGACAGCCGCTAGATTGTTTAAAGCATGCAGGATAATGTCATCTCCACGAAAAACTGTAAAAAAAAAAATGGCTAAATGGAAAAAGAAGATAAAATTAGTACAAAAAAAAAAAAAAAGATGTATTTGCAAAGATGTAGGAATTTACAAATAAAATTGAAGTTTTTTTTAAAAAAAGACTGAAAAAAAAAAATATTCAGTGTCCTGTTCATCACATCTGGACAATCAGATTAAGGCATTGTGCAAAACAGGGGACATAAGCAAATTTCCCATTTTTAATGGCATGCAACACATTTGTCCCATCATTAGACATGATAAACCAAAGAGAAAGAGAAAGCAAGGGGTAAAACCACTCTTTGTCATGCAGCTTCTCTTACACATTCACTGCAGTGTGGGATTTTTCAAAGCTGCACATGTGCCGACGGACACTGGCTGGTGGGCGAGAACTCTGGCTGCCTCTTCCTGAAGATTGAAAAGAAAAAGACACCCAGTGAGTGGTTATACACATGTGCACACATGGTGGCTATACCACTCAATAGGGTGCCTGTCCCTGACCTACACCTAAGGGCCACTGTGGCTTTCCCATCTTTTTTCCTCTTGCTACCTCAACTTCCACATCGATTTCTCCTTGATTCTAGCATAGTACTCTTTAAAATAGGTTCATGGTATTCATTCCTGCTTCCTTGGTGAGCTCTGATGCACTTTACATACCAGATTGCAAGGGCAGATGTGCATCTAGCTGTCAAAGGGACTTCTCCCCTGGTATTCCCAATGGAGGGTGAAATGATGAAAAAGGCGCATCTGCCTTTCTCATCTTATTTACAGTAGTATTGCCAAAAGGTTTTGTTAGTGAAGTTTGTGCTTCCTGCTTTCCTGAATATTGTCTTTCTTTTACTTTTGAACTGTAGCTGAATAGTCACTAGCTTTCATTATATGTAATTTCACTATATGTGCTTCTTTTTTTTCAAAGAAACATTGGCTTTATTGAGGTAGATGCAGAATGAATAGTCTCCTTGATGCTTTATCTGCAGGGGTAATTCAAAAAGAGATTGCAGATTGTGGTTTTGGCCATTAATGTAAGACAAATTCCACTTTATTTTTGTCCTTTTCCTTACCCTATCAAGTGGATGCAAACTCTCATTTGCCTTCCTCAGAATCAATAAAAATATAAACACACACACGCGTGCTTTGACAAGAATCTCAGGTAATTTTGCACATGGAATGTATCAATGAATTTCTGCAAAACAAAATTGTCATTGTATTGCAAATAAAATGCAAATCAAAATTCAGCATTTCTCCCCATTAAACAATCATAATGCATGCTTGCCAGACTTCTGTTTACCTCAAAACAACAGATTCATGGATGGTATGTGAAGATACTACTCAGTACAGCTGCTTATGAGCCAAACAAGCCATTCTTCTCACCACATACTAAAGCACCGGAGCACAGCATGATGTACACAGAATACATGCATACCCATTTTGGAGCTGTAGATGCCTTGAGATGACTTCTGAACTATTATGAATAAAACACAAATAAGACACTGCTGAGCAATTTTGTAAATCTGCTCATTTTGAAGTTTCTAGAATTTTTTACCAGATGTAATGAGATCTCTGAGGTTTGACAATTTAGAGGCAATCATAATTAGGAACTTAGCTACCATGCACACCCCATTAAAGTTACAGAGATTATTAAGATTTTGATTATACAGAATATCTAACACTTCTATAGGCCTCCCGTTTTCTTCATCTATTGACAGAATAAGAGCTTTCTACTTTATGTTCTTGCTTTTCTAAAAGTCAGAAATTAGTAGCTTATTCAGTCCACAGGAGCTAATTTTACCAAACAAGTAGCAACATGCAGTTTATTATCAGAGAGAAAAAATCCAGTTCGAAATGTATTTCACACACACGCAGTGCTGTATGCACAATAGAAGGCACACAGCCATGTAGAGCTTTGCTCAGGGACCCTGGAAAACGTGGAAGACTTTTGCTTCGGAACACTGCTTGGGACCTGGATTTTTCTGAGTCCACTGGCTTTGCCAGCTGTCATCTACCAGCTACTGCTGTTTGCTGTCTCTTCTGGCTTACTTAGTTGCATCCCTTGCTCCCTCCCTCGTATTTCTTCTTATTCAGATATACTTCTGGAGTGAGTTCAGAGCATTTTGCCCTCCAAGCTTTGAGCATCTGTAGGTCTTATTATGAAATCTTCCTATGTGAAAGAAAGAAAAAAGCCTGCTTCCTCAGGCAGTCTAAAATGCTTCCAAACATGTTCAAAATACAGTAAACTCTTTTCTTACTGTGGGCTGCAGTTGTGCTCCTCAGCCAAAATCAAACACAGATATTACACATAATAGAGTATGCATCCCCCAAATGCCTCGCTGGTTTGCATTCTGTGGGAGGCTGTTGTTAAAATGCTGCCAAGCTCCATCAAAGCAGCGGTCTGACTTTTGGTCAAGGTCAAGAGCAATCCCCATGTGGTGATATACGGCATATACACTACAGAAATCAGCTCTAAACCTCAAGGTTCATGCTTCAGTAGAATTTGGATTTATAGTGAAATTTAGATTTATAGTGTTATGGGAAATGTAGTGCATGTGCTAATTATGCAGTGAATTATTTTGCAATTGCCAAATCATTGTCAACTGCATAAATAATGATAAATAATAATAAATGTTTTTGAAGCATTCCATTTGAAGTATCCCTGTAGACTTGCTTTGTCTTACTAGTAGTCTGTGCTAATACTGCAGAGTCCTTAATTCAGAATTAGTGCCCAGATTTCTGTACCTCTCTTTTTCTTCTTCTACTTTTAATTGTGACAATTGTGATGCTTTTTCCTCCCAGCTTTGCAGGCAGTTATGGCACTTCACATACATTTCTCTGGTTACCAAAAAAATCACGTAGCCTGCCCATCTTTACAATGTGAGCGTTAAGGGGTCATTTTTGGGGCAGTCTTCTCAAGGGTAATTCTTGCTGAGTGGTTATTTGTATCTTTAGCCCAGAGGCAGGGTAGATCTTCTGTGCATTTGAACAAGGAGTTGGCATACCATCATGAAAGCGTCTGTACTGCTTTGTAATGAGCCCCTGGGTGAAGTAACAGGGAGTCTGGCAGAGGAAGCAGGGTGGCATTGCAGAGTTCCTGAAAGAAGTGGTTTAATTGCTTTACTTCATGTTCTTTGAAGCAGAAAAATGCTTCTAGCCAGTCCTTCAGAACAGGGTAGGTAACAGGCCTGTTGAAATCTGCAGTGAGGATTATAAAGGATCTGAGGGAATAGTCACTCTTGCCACTATTTTTTCTCTTAAGTGTAAATGAATCATCCCACGAGGCAAACAGCTGTGTCAGGATTGTAGGAAAGTGTAAATTGGTATCTGTAGTGATTTATATCTGAACAGCTGGGAAACTAGAAACGTTCACCTTTTGCTCTGGAATTACTCTCCTTGTTCAACCAGACTCCCCAGACTGACACAAATTGAATGAATCTGTCTGGTGTTTAAGATGACTGAGCACAGGACACTGTGTTACTATCATTTGAAGCCACAGTCAAAGATCTTCTAAACTAGATATTGTCCAAGCTGTAAGAAAAGCTTTCGCATTCCACACAGTCAAAAACATATAGAAGAGCACAGCCCCAGATTTTATACAATCCAATCTGAAACAACTGGCCATCAATAACATTCAGAAGAAAGCAAGGTGAGGAGAAAATTCAAGAGGTGTGATGATGGCATAATGCTGAAACTTAGAGTGATAGCCCTGAATCATGCCCTAGTTTTTAAGAACTTACATATAACTCCTAGCTCTAACACAGGAAAAGAGGATCCTTGTGCCATGTACTCTGTGGCACACTGCCATCACATCCTAGAGTAGTTCCTGCTCCAGCATTCACTCTGACTGTCCTCTGCACTCTCAAGGAACAGCTCAGCAACACCACAAAATTTCTTGCCTGCTTTTCACCTCTTCAACCCTCTGGCAGTCTGGAAGGTGACTGGGGAGGTAACCACACTTCGTATGTAGAACCAGGTCAGCTGGTTCTGAAGCACCATTCTAAAGTGCTCAACTCAAATCAACCCAAATCGTCTTACTCCTCTAGATCCAGCACCTTCCTAGTCAGAAGCATATTCATCTGATGTTTGTGTCCTTGAAAGGTCAGGTTTTATCTACGCTTGTCATGGCTGGATCAAAAGATATCTACATAAAAAGAAGCAAGGCCATGTCCTCTTCCTGTAGGAAGAGGAGCTGAATTATCAATACCTTTTGTTTGAGCCAGGACCTATGTGACAAAAGATTTCTGCAATATATATTTCACTAAACCAGTAGATGAACTTGGGAAGATGCACAGGTTTTCGGTACAAATTTATTTTTAAAACACAAGTCCTGAATTCCAGACTAAGTGATAGTTGGAAATAATTGCTCTGAGTTTTAACTTAATTGTGCTAATCAATGGTGCAGTGGCCATATTTGGAGACAAAGAAATCATTAAGAGCTGTGGAACAAAGAGTACCGGAAGTAGGATGATATAGGGTCATTCATGCTTGCCAGGCGGAGTGAGACATACAGGTGGTTATCATCAGTGGAGGACTGAGGAGCAGGAGGGATTTCACAGCACACGCTCTGTGTCGAGTTGTGAGCACCTGCTGAAGGGTCACTGTCACCCAGGAGAACATAGTCCCAGTAGGATGCCCAGAGGAACCCGGCTTGGAGCTGTACGGTGGGGACAGTGCAGCTAAGGCCACATTTCAGGTCACAGTGGGCTATCAGGAGCCAGCTGTGCACCCAGAGGAGCACTCCAGCCTCCCCGGCTGCTCCACCTGTCCCTCCATGCCAGCACAAACCTTGGTGCAGTGGATCTATCAACTGACAGGGAATCTCAGGGGTGTCAGGAATGTCAGGAATCTGGGCCACAGCCAGATCAGAAAAAGAAAGGGAATAAAGAAAATACTATCAGTTCCCTGCTCCAGTTCACAGCATGGATGTCTAGGCTCTTGTCCCTGCCTAAGTGAAGAGACAGCATGAGGTAAAGGAAGGCTTTGTGTGTCAATTCTGGCTTAGGGCAGCTTATAGCTTTTGTGAGTCTACAGGCTATGACAGCCCAAAGTAGCCACAGGTAAATCTCTTGGCTGCCCAGTATGGTGGAGGAAGAGATTTTTTGAGATAACGTATATAACCCTAAGGATTAAGAAACGCATATAGCTTTATGTTTCAGAGGGTATGAGACAGTAAAGGAGGAAGGACTGCTCACTGATTGGGGAGAACAAAGATGCTTGGGGCCACACTTTGTACCCCGTGGGAGTCTGTATCAGAAAATCATATAATGGTTTGCTTTGGAAGGGGCCTTAAAGTTCCACCTAGTTTCAATCCCCCTGCCACGGGCAGGGACACCTTCTACTAGACTAGGTTGCTCAAAGCCCTGTCCAGCCTGGCCTTTAACATTGCCAGGAATGGGACAGCCACAGCTTCTCTGGGCAGCCTGTGCCAGGGCCTCACCATCCTCAGAATGAAGAATTTTTTCCTAATGTGTAGTCTAAATCTTTCCTCTGGCTTAAAGCCATTCCCCCTTGTCCTGTCACCACATGCCCTTGAACTGCCCAGACAAGCAAGCTCCCACTGCCCTAACATGTCAGCTCCCACTACAGTCCCATGAGCCCACACTGTGCACATCTCAGCTCCTTGTGCCCCTGGGTGCTCATGGCACTGCGGGTTAGTGCCAGCTGGCCCAGCCCTTGCAGCCCACGGCTCAGCTCAGCAGTGTTAACACCACCCGTGTGCCTAATCTGCCCACTGGGCTCTTTCTGCAGTCGTCTGAGCTGCTGTGGCTATGCTTCCAAGCGTAGCCCCTTGTCAGTCCTTTTCCGTCTGGTCAAAGTAGGCATTCTGTCCATGAGTGCTTACACAGACTCTGGGATTTGCCTTTCTTTTTTCGGTTGGTTTCCTCTTGGGTACTTTGCTGCTGGCTGTCTGGTTAGTTGGTTGTTTGGGGGGGCTTTGGGATGCAAAAAAAATGAATACTATGGAATAAGTGCCAACTTCCAGACAATCCTTGCTCTGAGAATGAAAGGCTTGCAAGCCAGCCGAAAGAGGCTGAACTGAACTATCGAATATTACCTGGCTTGTGTCAGGAAAACAAATGGCCAGAAGAGAACATAATAGAACATTTTCCATGGAAGTAGAGGGAAAGACTAACAAGAGCTTTAAGTAAGAAAGCTACAGAAGCAGACATTCCTGGCTTTAACACACTAAGGAAAGATGAATAGTGCTGGGTAAAAAGAAGGAGGATATTCTAGGTAGAAGGTGGCTTGCAGATGGGCATTTAAACTGAGCCTGTGATTCTCTGGGACTGATCAGACTGAAGCTGCAGATGCCAGCAACCATCTATGAGTGAGAACCTGCTAGAATCATATCAGGGGCACTTTTTTTGTTAAAGATCAGCTTTGACATCTCCAGCTGTGTCACTGCAATACAGCTGAGTTAATCTAATGATTTGCTGCTGAAACGGACAACTTTCACCCCTGTTCCTCAAACCAAGGGCAGCAGGGGCACCTTCTCTGCTGCTGACATTAACGTTTATGTGACCTTGAGATCTGGCTCAAGGACAGTCAAGCAGACAACAATTCACTTTTTTTCTCTCTGGTAAGGTTAATTTTACAAGGTGGAAGAGCACATCCTGCACTCCACAAAAGAAGAACCACAGAGCAGAGAAGGGGAAACAGCTTAAGTGAGATAACTGAAGCAGTAAGCTAGAAATGGTAAATTGTTTATAATGTAGTAATAAGAAACCTGGAGCTTTTCTAGTGGGCTTTAAAGTGACAAATTGTGTGATTACTTCTAGCCTGCACATTTTGCTGTTTACAGTGATAATGCCTTCTAACTTTTGCTTGTCAGGTGTGGGAGGCTGAATGCCAGAGCTCATATACGCTCTGAAGAATTAGCTGACTTGTTATTTCAAAATTAAATAGTCTTTAACAACTTTAATGTGGAGGCAGATGTTTTATTGATACAATATACTTTCCTTTTCAACCCACACTTAAAGTGATTTCTTAGAGTCCTTTGGCATAGCAGAAAACATAATTTCTGTCGTTGGCCACGATTATTTAGTGACAATGTGACAGGTGATGGATTCTGTGTGGACATAAAATCTGTTGTATTCTGTAAATATGGATCTGGAAACCCCAAAGAAACATCTGGCAATGCTGACTGGCAGATCTATTCAGGGTCATTGGAGCAGAGAGCTAGGAACTGAGAGACCAGAGAAAAATTTGGTCAGATCTCTGCTCTGCGTATAAATGGTTCTCAGTATGCCTGGGGCAGATGGAAAACAGTATTGGAAAACAGTATCGGAAAACAGGAGAAAAAAGCATCAAACCATACTAGCCAAAAAAAAAAAAAAAATTAAGTCAAGCAGGAAGCAAAGGTGGAGATTTTGAAATTCCTTTCTCTTCTCTTAACAAACTCTTAAATCACTACAGAGAAAAATAAAGAAAAGAAAGTTGCTCCACTACAATACTGGACTGAAACTAACGCTATTTAGTCATAACAAAACCCTGCCCAGACAATTTAATTTCTAACAGGATGGAAAACCATACGTGCCTACAGTCCCTTAACAGACATGGACCATCATCTGTCTCTGGGGGTGTGATCTGCCTATGAAATACAGAGTCTTGCTAATAATCAGGTACTTTGTGATGTGTTTGCAACACCTGCAGTTTGTCTTGCAGTGTTTTGTTTTGTGGGACATTTCTGAGCAAAGGAGAGTGCTTGTCACTGGCAGAGATAAACTCAGTGGACAAGCCAGAATGGGTGATGCCTTTCACATCAATGCAAGAGGTGACACCCAAGAGTGCTGTCGTCTTCTTGGGCTCTTATGTGATTGTGTGTCCTTAAGCATGAAAAAGGATTAAATAAATTAGTAGTAGTCCTGCATTTCACATTAGTAACTGCACTGAATTGCTGAGGTGAACCAAGAGTGTTTTTCAGGCTACATCTTAATTTAAGGAAAAAAAACAAACCCCTGTATTAACTGTGTATAGATGAGTATAGTGCTTCTGCTGTTTTCTAGCTTTATCATTATGTAGAAAATACCAGAGCACCACCTGATATCTGTCAGTGCCCAAATTTTTGTTCATCTCCAAATTAGCTCAAAGATGTATGAAATCACAAGATGGCCCAGAGATCCCTGCAGAATAAACACTTGCAAAATATCCTGTGTGTTTATTCTAGCAAGTATTTGTACATGAATTACTGTGTGTTTGTGAAATGCCACAGCTCTCTTTGCTTCTGCTGAGAGAAGGTGAATAACTGAGGCACAGGGCTGAAACATCACACCTTTGAGGACAGGAAGATGGTAAAATGAATTCTTGACTTAAAGAAAGCTCTAAGTAGTCTCTAGGAGAATTGTATTTCAGTTATTTGTTCTATTCCCGTTTGAAAATGCTGAATTAAATAAATAAATGCATTTAAAAACTGTATTTTTGACACCCTCCCCCCCCCCAATCATGGATTAGTGGTTTGGTTTTTTTTGAAGTATGTGCTTATGAGAATTGGAGTCTGACTCCTACGTGTAATCAGGGAAATATACAGGTTTTTAGATGCTTATCTGCATGCAATCTTCAACACCTATTCATTTACCTGACACTCTTAAAAGCAGAAGATTTCTTCCTTATTTTTCTCACAGAGAGAATTCTAACGAAAACAATGTGAAATTTGGCACTAAGCAGATAAACATCTCTTGCTTATACCTATGTGTGAATGCAACTGTTTATATCATTCACTGTTGAGTTGGTGTATTTTTCTTTCATCCTAACTGAATTATTATAACTACGTTTCAGAATAAAAATGACATAAATAATATATACAAATACAAAAATACAAGGAAATGTAATAAGTGATCCAGTCAAGCAAGAAATTAAATTACAAGTGGTGTCCTTATTCCTGTGTTTTATGCCAAGAAAGATACAAGCCTTCCCCAGGATTTCTGTAGTTCTGCCTTTTTTTCCCTGCAGTCAGGAAGCACAGATTGTGGTACAAAACTGTAAAGCTCCCCTCTGATGTGATTGTGTATCTATGTGTCACTGTGTTTAAGTATTGAGATTCATTATACAAGGATGCCTGGTGCTACAGCAGTGCTCCAAAGTAAAACAACATTTTGTGATTCAGCATCTTGAGAACAGCAAAACAAGAGAAGGAGCTGTAAAGCACAGTTCTCCAGGAGTCATTTGGTAAGAACCAGGCTGCACTCAGAGACCATTACTTGGGTTTATGTCCTGTCAAAATCCCCATGGAGAACAAAGTTGTGAATATCCATGAAAGGAGAGTGGCAAAATTGGGGATCTCTGAGCAAGGGAGAAAATTATATGAATCTTACATAACAGCCCTTTCATCTAAAGGGACCATCCAAATAAAATGTGGCTCTGACTGGTGACAAAGAAGCAGGAGTCTCGATGGGTGCCTAGGGTTCAGGTACTACGCCCTGTAAACTAATTCAGTATAACCCCCAGGTTATACTGAATTAGTTTTGTCTGGGGGTGCAGGGGGCCGGGAGGGTATTCCCATTCCTCTTACTGGGAGGCCACTGCAGAACCTCATTGTTTTTCTAATTTCTTTCTCTTAAATATAGTCTTAAGCAGCCCCTGTTTGGTCACAGAAGGAAACCCAAATGGATAAACCTAAACTGCCAGACCTCTTGGCTTGTACTTGATGACAATCGTCCCAGTCACATCTGTCCCCGCTCCTTCTCCTTAGCTTGCCTTAGGAATGTCATGGGATTGGTTATGCATGTGCTGGAACTTCGTTAAGCTGGAATAATTTGCAAGGAAAACTTACAGGGCCCTATGCAATCTTGCCCCTTATTTCTCATTAGAAGGAAAAAGTAAATTCTCTACCTCCAGACTGGTTATATTGCACATATATACACAGATACACAGTTTGGTATACACATTTACCATGCATGGTTTTTAAATAAATATGATTCTTAGTATTCATTTAAACAACTAGAAAGAATGTGAGAGTGGAAGCGACATATAGTTATTTATCACTTATTCTGTGCTTTTTTTGGTGCATGGAACAGAACTGCATCAAATCTATTAAAGCAAATGCAAATTTAAGGCTACAGAGGACAACATTAAATGGAATTATGTAGTTCAAATTTAATGGACAACCCAGAAGAGATTGCTATTGTATTATTAAGTTTCACACTCCCTTATTTTGTGTTTCTTTCCAATTCTTCAACATCAGTGTAAGTGCCCCTTTGGAAACATGTAACTGTCTTCTGGGAGTTTTAAATATTCACTTAAATCAATATACTGACAAGGACTGAACAGCTTGACTGAGTGCTGAATTTTCTTATTTGAAATTCACATCACATACATGAGAGAACTGGATAAGAGCTATTACCTGTCACAGTGCTATGTGTTCGCAAAATCATTAATGGCTTAAGCCCATTAAATAGCCAAGCAGAGCCAGCAAATGTACCAACTGCTGCGAGAGATGCTTGGCATTAAAACCTCCAACTGTCCTTGTGAGCATACAAGATGCTTTCCCAAAAATGCATTGCAACCTCAAAAAAGGTTCTACGCTGTATAGCAAAGCTAGGCAAACAGCAGGGAAGGCTGCAATGGGGAGATGAGTAGAGCCAGAGCAGGGTGCCTTCCACCTTCCCTGTGACAGCTGTGACAAGAGGGAGCCACACCAACGCTGCCACATCTTCATCCGCACTGTGAAGGAAGCAGACTCCCTGATATGCCATGGGTGGGATGCAAGGGCAGTCCAAATGCTTTGTGATTGTGGAGCCCTTTGCCCTGCTGGGGAACTGGAAGCCACAAAGCCATGCACCAGTACTGCGCCTTGCACCCCGTAGCGTCACTGCTCTACAGAGTCAGCACCAAAACCAGGGCCTGGACATCAACATTTCATTGCTAGGTTAATGGAAAGATCACATATTCAATGACAAATTATTTAAATAAACAACTTAACCTGTCCTTTATAATTTTTCTCTCCATCTTCTTTTTCTTTTTAAGCATTGCATTATTTCTCAATTGCAGGAGCTTAAAACATTTCTGTTCTTTCAAAAATCTCTTCCATAATATGCATTTCTACTCTGAGGAAAATCTCAGTAGGATGGCTGTGCAGGCCCAGCAGATTTAAGGGCCTTCTTGAAAGTGCCTTGGAATTTGGTATTTCACAAGGTCTGTAACGGTAAAAATAAAGGGCTGTCTTATTGTGTATGCAATACTACTACCAGACATGAGAAGCTTACTTACTGCATCAGTCTTCTAATTTGCAAAACAAGTTTGTCTACCATTTCCTTTTAGATCCAGCAATTTTCTCTACACTGTTTTGGCAATGCTGTAAGAAGATAAAACTGCACTAGACAGTAATCTGTAAAAGCATTTAAAGACAATTCTCATGTGTTGCAGGCTAGGTGACACAATTTAGGATGAAAAAAATAGTTACGTATACTGTAGACTTCTCAGATAGAGCTTGTGTCCTGAAGTTCAGGAGTTTAGCAATATATTCTCTTTTATACAAGAAGGTACAATGATGACCAGCTATTATTAATCCTCCTTGCACTTTTCACTAAATCTTTTTGTTTCAGATCTGTTGAAGCATTTTGGCCAGACAGAGTGAAATGTTTCTTATGCGGCTGTGCCAGGTTAGGATTATTTTTGTTCGAGTTCACACACTTTAATGTGCAGAGCTCAGGGCAAACCCCACTGTTTTACTTATATTAAAATTGGTTTTGTGTCTTCTGTTCGCATATCCCTCCACTCTCCCCTTGTCTCCATATTCCTCTGCTTAAAGATAGCCTATGGACTACATGGAGTAATAACTTGAGAGCAAAAAGACAGAATACTCTTAGCATCTCTTCCTATGACAAGGCACTCAGGTCAGATCAAGTGAGAAGCTGTAAAAGATCTGTTTGTATGACTGCAACTGAACATGCTGAGCATTTACTCTCTGTTTCTGGAAACTCCAACTCTTGCCATGCTGCACTGTGCATTCGCCTCCTCCCACCACCACAAGAAAACAGTGAAACAAAATGTCCTGCCTTCTGGACCTACTTATGCTAAGATTCCCCTCGCTGCATGTCTGTGGGAGGCTTTGAAAATGAAGGAGCTGAGGAGCCCAAAAGCCTTTGTGGACTGCAAGTTGTCAAGTTAAATGAGTCCCAGAAAAAAACAGCATGTCAGCACAGCTTGCTCAAGATGAAGTGGCAACTCAGCAAGTCAGTTTAAAGAGAAAGAGTAACTTAATAATACCTGGAGATAATTTTACAAACAACAAGACAAAAAAGCAGATGGTTCCCTAAGCCTTGGTAAGCAAAAAGACACGTGTTTCTACAGGCAACTGAGAAACCTGATTCTCAGTTAAAAAACTATATGTAGGAACCCAGTAGAGAGAGAGAGAGGATGAAGAACAGGAACAGGATCCTGTAAAGGAAGCAGGGAAAAGATACTAGGCGATGTTGCACAAGTGCACAAATCCATGGGAACTGATGAAATCCATACGCAGGTCCTGAAGGAGCTGGCAAATGAAGTTGCTAAGCCACTGTCCATCATATTTAAAAATCATGGCAGTCACGTGAAGTTCCCGATGACTGGAAAAAGGGAAATATGACCCCCATTTTCAAGAAGGGGAAAATGGGTGACCCAGGGAATTACAGACCAGTCAGTCTCACCTCTGTGCCTGGCAAAATCTTGGAGCAGATTCTCCTGGAACGCATGCTAAGGCACATGAAAAAC
>JANHGB010072417.1:0-14999 GCA_026283785.1 Coracopsis vasa
GGGGAGCCCGGCGCGCGCCCCGCTGTGTTGGCATGGCAACGCACGCTGCGCGCGCGTGCGGAGGCCCTCTTGTCCTCCCTTCCCGCCTCAGAGTGCCTCAGGCAGGTGTCCTGCGGCGGGGAGGGCAGCGCTCCTCAGCCGCGCTCCATGGCTTAAAAGCGATTAAAAGTCGGCTAAAAGGCACCCAAAAGGCAGCCAAGAGCCGTACTGAGCAGGAGTACCGGGAATGGGGTTGAGTGGGACACTCCTCTCCAGCAGCCGGGCGTGGAGGAGGACCTGCCTCCGTGACCGCCATGGCGCCTTGTGTCCCGTTTTGGGAACTGAACCGTGGCCTGGGCCAAAACGCGCCACAAGCGTGATCCAGAGCCCGCAGCTTACTGAGGACTGATATCCAGAGCAGATGAGGAGCAGGAATGTCCATCCTGGAAAGCCCATCCAGGTGAGCCATCCACACAGGGACCGCAGCCAACATAGCAAGAACTGGAATGGAGTCCCAGGCCCATTGTATGTGTCTGATGCCCAGGGATGAGAAAGTCAAAGAAAAGAAGGCAGAGAGAGGGGCTGTGAGCTGGTGCTCTTGCAGAGCGGTGATAGAACGTTTTGCACGGTTGGTCACAGAAACCAAACTGGTTAAAAAGGCAGCTAAGGATGGCTAGAAAGAATTACAAGCCCCAGTAAGGCCATAAAGGGGACTGGAGACTTCTCACAGAGAAATGAAGGAGAGATGAAGTGCAGTCTGCTGAAAACAAAGCTTATGTTGACTCTAAAATTGCAGTGAGAGAGATTTTGAAATGTGCCATGTTGGAGCTGGCAAACAGGATCAAAAACAGGTACCCAACAATTTTATTAAACATGTTTTGCAGGAAGTTTTCAGGAAGCTTTGGGCAATTTCTGGTGTAATTTAACAACTAACTTTTTAGAGTTAGAGATGATCTGCAGTAGGGAATAAAAAGATTGGAAATTTGGCTTAAAAAGACTTCTAAATTGAAAATCACTGTGGAAGCCAACCTCTTGGCTGAAGAATCTAGTCAGATAAAAAGATGGGAGAGAGAATATCCCGTCTGAGATAACTTTTATATCCCATTTGCTCCCCAAAGAGGCTGGATAGGAGAAATTGTATCATGCTTATTCAAGTAATAAGTACAAAATATGGTTAACATTTATGCGAAAAGTCCTGGAAGATTTATTCACAGTTATCAAAGAGATGTTTGGGTAGATGAGGAGTTTTTCTAGTACTCATCTGAGTACTTGTGGTGCTTCCACCACAGGCTTGCACTGATGCCCTCTGCCACAAGAGTCCTACGTAAACTGAGACATCAGCAGTCAGTTGTGTAGGTGTACCTGTATCCAGTCCTGAACTATTGTCTGGATTTCCATTGACTGACCTTAGACCTGTTACCTTGGTTTTGTCTGGTGGCCACCGGACTGTCATAAGGATCTGTTGCTGTCAGCACCCCTGCTCAGCCACCCAGCTTGTCTGTTGGGCTGTGCCTGGTCGCTCTTTGCCCATCCTGCATTGTGATCACCCTCAGCCACAGCTGTCCTTAGGGTTTTGCTGTTCCCTGACATGTGTTATATAAAGGTGACCCGTATCAGTGTTCGCTGTCTCATACAGAAATACCGGTATCAGTATAAAGTAGCTTTTTAACCAAAGCTACTGTGTTGAGACCAGGGGTATTCTTCCCCTTTAAATAAACCAGTACACTAAGGGTTATACATATAACCATCAAATGAAGGTAAGTTAATAGAAATATTGTTTAAATGGTTACAAAAGAAAAAACAAAACAAAACAACAAAACACCATGGTCAGTAATGAGGAAAAAAATAAAGAAGCTGATAAACACAATGCTGATGCAGTGTAAAATAACTCAAGAATGAGAAAAAAACTCACACCAAAACCCAAACATCACTCTTCTTGGAAAATGGATTGACATTAAACTTAGGAGATAAAGCAGAGACTGACAGTTCTAGTTTTGGTCTCTTCTGTTTAGTGTGCTTTTTAAAGTTTTGGTAAACTTATTAATATGAACAGATCTACTGAATATTTAATGGGGACAGTGTAGTATGCAAGAATAGCAAACTGGTTTACATGTAATAGTTTTTAGACTGGATGTACTAAAGAATAAAATAGTGATTCAAATGAGCAATTTAAACCCTCTCACAGAGCAAGTGAATGATTAGGAAGTATGCGTTCACCCCAGCATGGAGAAAACAAGGTGTAAACATTGGATTTCAAGAACTAGACTGAGAGGACTGGATACTCCAGTTTATCCAGTTTGCTGGATCACTTGCTAGTGGCTGATAACTAACAAATGCCAGGAAAAATGGCTTGTAAAATTAGTGTTTTGTATTTTCCTTTAAATGTGCCTCAGTGAAACATCTATTTTGGAGGTGACTGATTTGTAATGAGTGTATTTTCCTACCACTAAAGGAAGAAATTGTAACAGCAACCCCATGTTGCTACCTGTTCATCAACCTGGATAATGTGCAGGTGCACACTGAAACTTTTTAGCAGGAAAGATTACAGTTACATAGGTTATGTGATAAGCATGAGATAAGATGAAAAACAGTATGTTAGTGTATCTCAAGAAGAGGATGACCTATCTCAAACTCACAGTTAATAGAGAGGAATTTAATTAATAAAAATAAATAGGAATGTGAATGGAAAATTGTAAGTTTCTGTCCTTGCTAGAGAAGACACGGTAGTGTTTCTGGCAACATGAACACTGCAAATCCAGTCGGTGGAAACTCTTTTTTAAAAGACTGCCTAATAAAAAAGTGTTGAGCTTGTAAATCCAGTAATGCTGAGACAGAGGAAACCAGAAAGGTAAGGAGAGGATGAGTGACCAGAATTTCTTCTAGTTAAAGGATAAAACAGGCACTCAGTATGGAATTAGTATGGTACATTCTAACTTTATTTTGTATTGTCCTGGGTTCAGCTGTAGCAGTTCTTTTTCTCCTTCTTAGTAGCTGGTGCAGTGCTGTGTTTTCGACTTCGGTCTGAGAACAGTGCTGATAACACACTGATGTTTTAAGTTGTTGCTAAGTAATGTTTATATGATGTAAAGTCAGGTACATTCCAGTATCCAGTGCATGGATACAGAACACATCTTGTACCCTTCGGGTGACAATAATAAAATAGGAGAATTCATGCAAAATTTCAACTAACTAGGGATTGAATATTTAACTATTTGTTAAAATTGTGAAAATCATCTTTTCTGTGTGAAAGTGCTAAAAGATAATGGGAAAACAAAAATGTTAAACAGAACGTAGATGTCCCTGATCAAGTGCAGGAAGTTTTTCTCTGTATCTGCCTAACATTAATTTGTGTAGATTTTTTTTTTTATTCCGCTTTTCCTGGTGTATTTATGTAAAGAACCTGCTCATTAGGTATCCCAAATTACATTTTCTGCAGTTATGGCACTAATGTCTGCAGCTGGTCCAATGGTTTGGTGATTGTTGTGTAACAGTTACAGGGCAACAGAGACAGTGAAGCCCTTAAGGAAAGAGAACGGTTTAACCACACAAGGGGGACAGCAATGCCTGCTGGCCTGTCCACAGAGCAGTATTTTTTAATGTCTCAGAATACATGAGCTAATTAACTGTGAATCACCCTCCCAGAAGAGATGGAGCATTAATAGCAAACAAAAGGGAAGCAGGAGGGAAACTTCAGGCAGAAGAAAATAATCCAGGAATTAAAAGATTGTGAAAGCCTCAGGATGCTTCCAGATTGACCAGAAAGTCTTAGTTCAGTACCACAGAAATAGAGGTCATACACTGTGCACTCTAGGATGGATTTGGGTGAATGTGGCTGAACCTATATTTTAATATGTAATGCAGCTACAGCAACAAATGTGCATAAAAACAGTTAACTCTTTCTTTCTAGTCAGTGGTAACCCTTCTGCAGCATGCTCCAGTGTGGATTTATTTAGGAAATTCTCTCTGCTACATCTCAGCCAATGGAAATGGCAAGAAATAGTGCCATTTAGAAATCAATAGTTAAGCTTCACCTAAAAGGTTATGCTTTGAAAGAGAATATACTGCTACCTGAATAATATTGATTATAATCTTCACGTATGGTTTTTGAAATTTCTCAGAGATCAAACATTAGGAAAAACTCTACCAATTTTCATGAACTCACAGAAAGCTTATTAAAGATAACTTTTTAGATGTGAAGCACAAGTTATTTTATGAAGTTCAAGCTTGTAATTCTTGTCATTATCAAACAATATGCCTCATAAGTTATGGATCGGGTCATTGGCCCATCTTATGTGCAAACAGCTGCCAGAAGTGTTCACATATGTTGCTTTAGAAAGAAGCCTGTTCTTAGTGTGATTCATAGGGTGTTGTTAGGAAAGCTGGTTAGCCTTCAGAGACACTAGTTTATGCCCTGAAACAAGAGAAATGTTTAAATCAGGCTATGTACTTGTGTGGATTGAAATGAGTTACATCTACTTGTTTTTCATTAGAAATTAAGAAACAATGATCTGTAATTGCACAGAGTGCAACTAATCTTTGGAAAATACAGGAGAAAACATAAAAACTGAAAAAAAAACCCCAACCAATCAACAATCATAAGAACATAACCAATGAGTTAAATCAAAAAAATTCTGTCTCCAAAACTGGACGCTGGCAGATGTTTAAGGAAGAGTGTAAGAACATGGAAGTATGTAGCATCCTCTCCCAGCCTTCAATAAATTAATGCACTTTCTCAGCCACACGTGCTACTATATAGTAGCTTTCAGGGGATTTTTCTTCCATTACTTTGTTCAGGTGCTTTTAAATCCATGTATAATTTAGAATCCACTGCATCCTTTCGTGGCATGGATTTTCCATTTAATCACAGGCCGGTAGAAAATGCAGTACTGGAGATGAGGTGTTAAAAGAGCAGAGTAGTGGAGGAGAAGCACATACATTGCCAGGTCATGCTGAGCTTCTCGTCAACCAACAAAAGTCCTTCTCCTCAGGACTTCTCTCAGTGGGCAGTTCATTCTCCCAGTCCCTGCCTTTGCCTTCAGCAACTTGAGTGGTGTGGCTGGAACACTTCCTTGTGAGGACTGAGACAAAAATGTTGTTGGGTACCTCAGCTTTCCCCATGTCCCAGGTAACCAGGTCTCCCATGTCTTTCCAGAGAGGACCCGCATTTTCTCTAGTCTTCCTTTCATCACCAACATACCTATAGAAGCTTTGCTTTTTGCCCTTGATGTCCCTGGTCAGATTTAATTATATCAGGGCTTTAGCTTTATCAACTTCATCCCTGTCTGCTCGGACAGTTCCTCTGTATTCGTCTCAGGCTACCTGTCCTTGCTTCCACCCTCTGTAGGCTTCCTTTAAAAAGCTAAATAAGCAGTAAAATACCTTCCCTTTTAAGTGTTTGAAGTGCCATACACTGAATGACCTTTTCATTCTCCATTCACAAAGAAATAAGAAATAACTATTCTTAGTTCTGATACCTGTGATTATAGCAATAGCTATAACTCAGGCCCATGAAATCCTTTAATATAAAGAGCCATGCTGGAGACTCGTTCCCCTAAAGAAAAGAGCCCAGGATGACTGACCTGCAATTGCCTCTTTATGTTTATATTGAAAGGAGATCTAAATATGGCAAACATTTCCTTGTGCTCTCATGTCTCTCATGCGCTACATTTTCCCACATGAGAATTTCTTATGATTAACAAAAATTGCTTAATTAGGTTTTTGGGGAAAGTAGCAAAACGTCTGCCAGAACTCTCTGTTCTTTGTCTTTAACTGTGCAGTGATTTTTCTGTCAGAAAATCTTTTTCTCTTCAGTTATTTCCATTGTTTGAGTCACTTCCCATAGTGATCGTGACAAACACCCACACATCAAGCTGGGCCATGAACATACATGTATGTATGTTACCAGAGATACCAGAAGATAGACTAAAGAAAAAAATTTGGAGAAGAAGGTGAGGAAAGCTATGATGAATAACAATAATTTTATTAAGTATCATTCAAAAAGCCTGATTCTGTGGATTAAATAAAGAATACAACTAAACCCAGAATTTCCAGTGGAGGAAACAGGTTCACATTGGCCCTGCACAAGTTGCCCCTATCAAATGGGCACTTCTTCAAAGAAAACATTTAATACTGTGTCAAACAGCAGAAACAATCACATCTTCTGGAAACACTAAGTGCCTGTCTTGGCCAAGAAACATCTTAGGTTCTGCAGTGTTCATCCTGACTTTGTTTTAACACAGTTCCAACTGGGTGAAATTGGCTTTGCAGTATTTATCCTCCTCTTCCTGCCATCTACCAGAGCTAACAGAACTCTATTTTTGTTTCCCAATAATGTCTGATACATATTTCAATCTCCAAATTTTCACCCAAGCAGTTTTAAAATAACATGAGATGATAACAGTAGGTTACCTACTTAGTGGTTTGCTTTACTTTGTGGCTTATATGTCCCTTCTTGCATTTAGCAAAAAGCCTCTTGCAATGGCTTCTCCAAATGGCACTGCCTTCATAGTGAAAACACACTGCCTAGCTGGTTCTTGCTCTGAAGCTGCTGAAGACACTGTTTCATCTGCCGATAATAAAGAAGCAACTGACCTAAGTTACTCTCTTCACCTTGCTGTGATGGCAGAGAGCTGACTGTACTGTTACTGCTTTACAAAGCAGTCAGATTTATGAGGCAAAATCTATGATGGTGTGATTCCAGCTACACACACACACACAAAAAGCCCAGCATGAAAATAGTTATTCATATCTGTGATAGCCTTTGTCACAGAAAGGATAACCCTCCTGTGCTGAAAGGAGTAAGATCACTGATGTAAATCAGACTGCTACATTCAAGTCCCTGTAAGTTACTAATGAGCCTGGAAGAACAAGGATACTTAGGAGAAATCCAGAACAGCAAGATATAAGTTGTTGGAGCGGAGGGAATTACTTACTTTATATGATACTAAACTCTTGTATAGTAGACTTCCCAGGAAAGAAGGAACTGTTTCGAACTTGGTAATGTTTGTTATTTGAAACATTGTTTTATATTTTGTTGCACTCATTCTAGAAATAAAACCAATACAATCTTGGCATGAAGTATTGGTATAAGCTCTATGATTTTCTTCAGCTTTTCCCATCTCAGAGTTGATGTGATCTGTTTTTTTTTCAGGTTTGTCCATCTTGAGTTTTCAGGAGAAATTACCACAACTTTTCATATAAAAATAAAACATGTTTTGAGCCAGGCTTCAAATATAATCACTCCGATCACCACAGACCAAAAGAGCACTGGCAGTGTCAGCTTCACTACCCTTCTACTGGCAATCTGTTTATCCTTTCTGCCATAGTATGGGGTAACATGATAACTATTGATGGGCCACTACTTATTAAGATATCATCAGACAACATGTTGTCATAAGCTATTATTTTAAAATTGATATTAAGAAAACATCAAATAGCACTTCTGGGATGTCAGCTGGTTGTTTTAACAATGGGAAAGTACATGCTTATATCAAAATTTAACTATATTAATGTTAAAATCAATATTTAATTCATATTGCTATGTGGAAAATTGATCAAATAGTCAAGTGACTACAATCTTCGACAGCATAACAGTGATTAAATATCAGGGGCCTGAATCTTTATATTAGTGTAATTCCATACGATTGCTGAAGCAACACATGCTAACTCACCTTTCTGGCAACAGCTGGTGCTAGACAGACAGTAGCTGTTCTGAACTTGCATGTGTAAAATGGAGTTCATGGCCCATAAATTTCTTTTACTGATTTTCCTGCATTGATGTTCAGAAGACATCAGTAATGTTACCCCTGATTGACACAAGGATAAGTAAGTTTCAGATCTGTCCATTCATGTTTGTACTCCTCTTTTGTCTGAGAAGTTCAAATAAGATGTGCCTCATGTCCAGTACCTGGTTGGGGAAGAAGCCTACTCATTTTATTAGGAATTTAGAGGTTCCTGGCCAACTGGAGGATTATCTGCTTATTGTCATTGAGTAGTATCTGTTGTTTACTTGATTTTTTTGAAACATGTAGCATTATTTTGACAGACTGCAGGTTCACAATACATGAGAGCTTTCTTCTCAAACTGTAGGTGTTATTTAAGAAAAGTAAGAGTGCTCTTTTAGTTCTAAGATGTTACTTTGATCATTCGTTGACACTAATGATTCCATTCAATATTGGGGGGGGAAACCAAAAACCAAACAACAAACAAAAAACCCCACCACAAAACAACTAAAGCCACAAGCCAAAGTGCACTTCTCTAAACATCATCTCATTTTATATTCATTAAAAAGTCAATTTTATTTATGTAAGTACTGCAATTACACAACATCAAGAAGTAATGAGGTAATACCATGAGCTAGGAAATACCAACCTCTTCCATATTCAGTGGAGGAACTTTAAATAGTAAACTGCAGCAGACAGCATTGCAAACCAGCAAATATGTTCCCTTTTTCTTACAATGGGGATAACATCCTGCTGGAAATGCTCTTTTGAATCTACTTATAACTCCTTTGTGGTATCTAAAATTATATGGTGGGGATGTCAGTATGCTCCTATACCTCTGCCTGTGAATGAAGCCATTATTTATTGATTTGATCTGTTCTAGTCTTATAGTTAATGAAGACTAGGTTGCATTTCACCAGTGTCAGAGAAATGCTCTTGGTCCTTGTTGCTAATTCCCTGTAAGTACATGCCTTTTTCTAGACTTTCCAGTTAGTTCTGCTAAGATGTTAAAAAAGTGTTTTGATACATATGTTAGTTGTTTTAATCTTAGAGCTATAAAGAACTAAGTCAAGAAAAGCCTCTCAAGTAATACACAGGAGTTAGTTTATAAAGTAAGTAAAGTTGAACCACTAAGTAATAGTGACCACAATATAATTAACTTCAACATCCTCAGGGGAGAGATTGTACAAAAAATGAGGAAGCTAGTTAAAAAGACCCTAAAGTCAAAAGTGAGGAAATTAAAATCCTTAGACTCAGCATGAAGGCTACTTGAGCAACCATAACAGTGTAACAGAAGGCACGCATAATCCTAAACAAAAAAGGAAGCTGACAAGCGAAAATGAGAGATAGGGCTACAGGAAGGTTCAAGAAGTTAGTGTAGTCAAACATGTATTTTTCTGAAGGTAGCATTTTAACTTGTGAAGTCCATAGGGATAAAATACAGTGGCTAAGATACACAGTGGAGATTAGAAGGATGACAGAGGATTTGAGGAGCAGATAGCCTGACATGAAAACAAGATTTTCTCAAGTATTAAGAAGCAGCAAGCCTGCAAGAGATTTTATAAGTCCAGTGGGCTATTTGGTAGAAAAGTAAGAAAGCTAATGAGAACACAGAGACACTGAAATGAAGGTAAATGACTTTTTTGCATTAGCATTTCTACATAGAATTTTGGGAAAACACATAAACCAAGTTTCCTCCTGTTAGATAATACAGAGGAGGTTTTGTCAAACACAGGAATTAAAAGATGTGCTGGAATAAATTCACAAATTAAATAAGAACACATTCCTAGGACTGGAAAGTACATCAATAAATTCTAAGGGGATTTAAGAAATAAATTTCTGAACTACCAACAAGAATATACAACCTGATTAAAATCAGTGTGTATACTAAAGTTGAGAGTACTTATACTCTAAAAGGTAAGAAATGTCAACACAGAGATCCATATACATAAGCAATAAAAACCAGTTAACATAAAATTGCATATCACTTAGATTAGGATATGATCAGAATTCAGAAACCTGTCCTGAAAGAAGATGCTTCTTCAGTCCCCCAAATAGTGGCTTCCAATATAGCTACAAAGCTATCTGAACATTTTAAAATTTACTGCTTTTCCAACTAAAAGCTCTTTCTTCCCTAATAATTTAACTCAGTTCTCACCCTCCCAGTCTTAAAAAGATACAATGGGTATAAACGTTCTCATAGATATTCTAGAGACACAATTAATCAAGCTATTAAACACGTATTTCCAGTTGATATGTGAAGTTTAGATTCATTCGCAGAGAAAACTTATGGAAGTAGATGTGGTACAGCTGCGTAACCTGACAGAAATAGATCCTACAGACCAGTGCCTTCTCTTCCCAATGTAAAAGCAATTGCATGCCCAGTCCAAATGGAAGCAAATAATAGAGAATTGTTTGCAGTTATTTTTTAGTGCAACTTTAAAATAACCCATGAATTCTCTGGGTTGAGATGTCATGCACAGATGTCATGAGCTCCAGAAGTTTATAAAGAAGTCTCAAACACCTAGACATTTGTATTCATAATCAGAATACAGCTGATTATATTACTTGACATGAACCATTTGAGGGATGCCTATGCTAGCAGTATCTAGGATTAATTTCATCTGCAGGTTTGCAGTAGTGAAGAGCCAGAGCAGTGTGAGCAATCTAGGCTAGTTGACTTTCTGTTAGTAGCAGAAAGAAGCAGACAACCTACATGGCCGAAAACGTGTAGGATTAATCTCTCTCTGAAATCACCTTCTTCTCTCCAATGGCTCGAGAGCTTCCTTTGCTACCTTCTGTCAGAGTTTAAGTAATAGATATTGTGCTGCTATATTAAACCACTGGTTAGCCATCAAGTTGGTGTGCATGCGTTCATGCCTAAAAAAAGGAAATATGTCTGTGGGAGGGGGAGTTATATATCTGGAGTTATTATTTTACGTACTTGCATACAAACTATCACTATAATAGCTGAATACCTAAGAGTTAGTCTGATCTATATATAGCATAGAGTTCTCCTCTAATAAAGCTGAGAACTACTATTCCATTTTCATCCTCCTTTTTCATTTTATCATTCAGAATTGTTGACAGAATTCTAGTTTTTGACATCTTGTCCCTCTTGATTTCCCTGACCCTGTCCTTTCATGGTTCTTCTGTTGCATCTCTAATAATTCCTTCACTTATCCTTTATCCTGACATCACATCTCCAACTTTCTGAAGGTATTTAGCAAAGCTGTATTTTTGCTGCCTTCTCCCCCTTCCAACCAAATTTTATTTTGGTGTAACCTCATTGTCAAACACAGATTCAGCTATCATCCCTATACTGCCAACTGTCACATCCACTTATTTATTCCAAACCTGTCTCCTTCTATTCAAACTGAAATCTCACATTGTCTTCTTGAAACATCTTCACAGATACCTAATCATCCACTGCTGTTCAGAATGGGGCTAAAGAGAATTCCTTCAATCTTTCCTCCTTTGCAGGCTGTCCACACTATTTTCCTAATCACTGTGCACATACTGCATGTCATTCAGGTTCATAAACACATATAATTAGTGCTTCTGTTTTGAAAATGTATTTTGCTTGAATAAAGTCCAAAAAAGAAAGAAAATAAACCCAAAGGGTAGTTAAAATATTGAGCAAGCAGAAAGCGAGGCATTGAGAAGCCTGAATATTGAAGTATTCTAGCTTCAGAAAAGGTAAAGCACGAGAGCAAGCAACCTTCTTCTGCATTGACCCCCTGGTGTGCTTTAACTGTGACCCCAAGGAGCCACATCTAGATAGGAGAGGGAGTTCAGTTTCCAAGGCCCATTCAGTCGTAAGCTCCTCTGCGAAATCTCCCAATATGGGATCCAATTAGTGCCACTTGTATTGGTGAGGTTTTTTTAGAGACCATCTGAAAGCAACTGGGATATGATTCTCAGATTAACTTTACACAGGCCACTATGCATCTTGTGACCCCTGTATCATTTTCAAGGTAGATTTTGACTGAAGTCAGTAAGAGTTTCTGACTAATGAAGGATCAGGTACATCCTTTAGTTAATTTTTTATCATTACCTGGCTCCTATCCTGCCAGACACTTTTCAGTCTGTTTTTCTATTACCTTATCTATAAATTAGGAATAGCAATATTTATTACTTCTCTTAAGTGCTTATAGTTATATCAGTAAAAAACAGGTAATATTTAATTTCTAGAATTACCCATCTGCCACTGAACTAGCAAAGCCCATATAAATCATTCCAAATGAGTGCCTTGAGACATGTTGAGTCCCAAGTTAAGCACTATAAATGCTGGAAAGATGCAGAACAGAAACTAAATAGAAGGTCCATCAGCTAGATTTCTCATTAAAAAATTTATTCACAGAGATCACATTAACATGAGAAAAACAGAGGGGGAAAACTTGCCAGGAAGTTGTACAACCTAATTCAGGCTGTGAAACCTTGTTGTCCCATGATCATTTTCTTTTGGTATGACCTAAATATGAACTATACATAGAGAAAGAAAGAAGAAAACTTAGCAGAAATTGGCTTCCTGCTCACAGGGCACTGGGTTTTCTTGCCTACTTTTATCCATAGATAATAAAAAATAAACTGAAAAATTTGTATAATTATCTGATATGCTTGAGCTAGAGCACATTAACTGCTGCACTATCACTACATCCTTTGGACTGACGGCTCTTTAAGGTACAGTAGAAAGCATTAGCTTTGTAAAATGTTGCTTGGTTAAGTTGTAATTCCAAGAGCAAGGCAGACATCCTTTGCACTGATCAACATTATAAGCTGAATTATATTGTTTAATAAAAGGTTAAGATAGAGAGCAGTAAGATTTGTAAATAAATAAAATTATTGATATAACACAGAGGAGGAAACAAAAATGCAAAACATGGTCTTCAGTTTAGAAACTGAAAATGCTGGTCATGAAAATAATGACGTGGTTCAGTCTAAGTCAACCTAAGGACCACAGAATTGGGTCCACCGCTTGTATTTCCTATCTGCAGCTACCTGCTGTCTCAGAGCAGATGAAAACCTAGCACTCGAAAGTAGTCTTAAAAAAAATTGCTTCTTGCCATGTAAATTCATGCTTACCAACGACTCCTCACAAATGCTCCATTGGGGAAACTGAAATAATTAAGTAAACAATTTAAAAGCTGCAGTCAAAAGTGTGGATTGCTCAGCTCTGCTCACCAGGCTTCTCACATACAGGACTCCTTGCCAGCGTAACAACGTATTTGGAAATACGTGGAGTGCCCATTTCTTCCCTTGTAATAAGCCAATAAGGTTGGAAGTGGTAAATGGTGGAAAGACAATGAGTGTATGAACAGCTTTTATTACTAATCCAAGCATTGTCCCTACCCTGTGGGTATAGCAGAGGACTATAATCAGTACCTTGTACCAGTGCAAAACATATTATTTAACGTATATTATTTAAAATACCTTATTTAACACAACACCAACTTCACTGATCTGCTGTGAAACTAATACTTCTAATAACTTTTAAAACCAAATGCTTCATAACTCTGAATTCCTGGGCTTTATTTCCCTTTTTCCCCTTTTTCTAATCTCTGACCTGCTGGTTGCTGAATAAAACAAATAGTCTTTCACTGGTCCTGGCAGAGTGGTTGCAGGAGTTACTGTATACCTGTGGCATTGGCATCTTGGCTTAATCAAAGTGCAATATATAGATACATTAGTCCTGCAGACGGTGCACAATTTCCTCTTCCCCCCTCGCTTCCCCTAATAGCGGGGAGGCACTGGAGGTTTGCACAGGGCTGTGTGTTACCGCTGCCGGCAGGACCCAAGCGGACGGGGCTGTATTTAATGAGCGCGTCTTCACTGACAGATTCATTATTTGTGTTCGGTCGCTTCAAGTCAAAACTGATTAGTTACACTTACTGCAGCAAAGATTTAATGATTTTATTGTTTATCTTCAATTTATTTTGATTAACATCTCCGTTCTTTTCATTGCAAGTGCAATTAGGTGTAATATAACAGCGACTACTTTAATTTTGCTGAAATTAAGATGAATAAGTGACGGATTATGGCACTTTGTTTAACAAATAAATCATAGTTAAGAGGACTGTATTAGTAATAAATGAAAAAACAGACAATCTAATTAAAATGCATGGAGCTGATAGTTCAAGTTTCCAGAAATGTAATGAATTTTCATTTTAGAAATCAACTAGATTTAGGTGTAGTACTTATTTATTGACAATAAGATGACAGAAAGACACATTATTTTGTAAATCATCCTAATTTCTTTTATTATGTTGGTAGAAGGAAGTATAAGCAATGAAATGAAGGTGCACATTTAAATTTTTGTAGGTGCTAGGATTATTTTGTCAGGAAACACTGCAATTAAGGTGACTGAAAAAGAGACAGACTGAAATGAGGAAAAAACTCATTAGTTCAATTCTCCCATGTTCAGACTTCAGCATTTTCTGCAACAGATGAATATTCTCCAAGTCCCAGCCACAATTTTCCTTTAAGTTCATAAGATTCAATTCACTGCCACACAGCAGAAGCCTCATGATACGTAAGGTGGAAGAAAGAATTAACATGAAGAAACCTGAACTCAACAAACAGTGAGCAAGTCAAGATTGCTCTATACAAGCATCCCCAAATCATGGGGCAAATAGCAGGGCAGCAAATCCTGGAGCCAGCTTACTGTGGGGGTCGTATGGGCTTAACTTCTGATTGAGGAAAACCAAGAGGAAAAAGAACCCTTCAGAATCAGAAACTTTATCCCTCTGATGTTTAAAAGACCTTGTATTTGACAGGACAGCTTTGAAGATAAAGACTGACACACTCTCCAGCTACAGGCTGTTCAACACCCCACACTACTGTCTGCAATGCACTTCAGTTTCCCAGAGTTCAGTCGTATTAGAGAGAGGGGAGACATTTTTTAGTATATTGTGCTGTATTCTTGATGCTGCTGTGTGTTGCCCAAGCTCTCTTTACAGAGCTCGACTTCATTCTACACATCTCCATCATCATTCCTTCCCATCACACTGCCAGACTGGCCAGTTGCTCTCAAGTGGCCAACATGTAAACTTGTTAGTAAAAATGTACCCTGGTGTGCTTCACTATACAGACAAGGTATCTCTAAGCTAAAAGGTTGGCAATAGAAATGAGAGAGGACGAGAAGGCACTTCTCTCTTTTTCCTAATGTGCAATATTATTTTTTATTTTTGTAATTTAGGAGAATTTTATTCCAGAGATTAAGGTCAGAAAGGACTAAGAGCAATATATGCTCTTTTAAGACCTTATTTTGACCTTTTTTTTCCTCTTTGTATTAGGGAT
>JANHGB010072417.1:15009-26640 GCA_026283785.1 Coracopsis vasa
GGGCGGGGCGGGGGGGCCAAGGAGAGAAGAGAGGGAGAAACAGAGAATGCAATTACTAAGATGACAAAATCTGCAAGAGAGTACTTTGTTCTTCCTAAACTTTTAATCACTCTTCTTATATGACTGTTTCCTCTTAACTGCTTTAAAACATTTTTCAGATATTCGAATTATAATCATTTTTGGTTTGTTTTTCTGCCTTAGTTAGGACTTTGTCACTACACACTCCTTGAGATACAAGAATTTCTGTGGCGATGCAAATTTGTTCCAGCTCAGGATCTGCCTCAGCTTTAAAAGGGACTTAAAAATCATATTTGAAAAAATATCTGCAGAAAATAAGATAATTGAAAAATAATTCCTGTCCTATGGGTGTAGCAGAAAAAAAATTATTGAGTCCAGTTTTACAAGTGTAAAATAAGTAAGGGCAAAGAGGAGGTGGAGGGAGGATCTTCTAAGGCCTCCCTTTGTCGCTGATCAGATCTACTAATTACATTAAAACAGGTAGCTCTTCCTAAGTGTGTAAAATCAAGTAAATAAATAAATCTGGGTACTTTTGACAAGGCAGAACACAAACTTATTTGCACATGTTTCTGTGTCACAATCCCTCCTGTAATACTAGCTTTCAATATGTAGTAGATAAATAGATGGTAGGTAAAGACAGAGCAAGAGGGGGATAGAGAGGAGATGATGCTAATGACCGAATCAACCTGTGAAAAGGCAGCCCCGCTCTGACTGGAACCCCAGCCATCAGCTGAGTGTCATGCCGAAGAACCAAAAGAGCTGGGGGAGGTTGTGGAAGGGTTGGTGAGCTGGAGACTGGCAGCATCATTGGTTTGAACAGGCCGTGATTGATTTGTCACCAGAGGCCCATTTGACTGGGCGAAAAGCCCTTCTGATCTCAATCTCTCTCTGCCTCCTTACCTCTGCTGTCCCTTTTTCCTGCTCTGCATTTTGACGCTGGCACAGCAGCTGGGCAAGGGGGCTCAAGTTGAGGCTGACACACAGCAAAAGGGTTGAAGGTCACTGCCGCTGAAACTCTATAAGGACTGACAAGGGAGAGCCAGCTCATCCTGCTTCTCACTTTCTGTCTTGCCTTTAGAGCTCCAGAGGTTTACAAAGCCCCAAATACACATCCACACAAACACACCAACACACCATTCTCCAAACAGAGACACACAACCAGACCCTCTCTCTGCTTCTCTCTTTTCCTCTCTCTCTCTCTCGCACACACTCAAGCACACACACACGCGCTCTCTCTCCCCACCCCTTCCACCTTCCTGTTATCTGTGGCTGGGAGAAACCTCTAGATCTACAAATATTAATTACAAAGGACAACGAAAGGTAAGAAGGCGTCAATTATCCAAAGGTGTCGTGATGTTATTTCAAGTCAATTGCAAATGTGCGAGGGGGAAGATTTCACCCCAGTGATTCCTGTCTGCTTGGCTGATGGGGACCGGAGCCGATTCCCTCCCAGAACTGCTGCAGCTATGCCTTAAACCACACACTTTCCAGCAGGAGCCATCAGCATGGGCCTTTCTGAATTCTCTCTTTATTTCATTCATTAAGGGCATTAGGCAAGTTGGAATTTGTATGAAAAGGATCCTATGGGAATACTGTCTCCAGGGTAGGTATTTTCATGACTTTCCACATCCTGGGGCTCTTTCTGTATCTCTTCTTTTTCTCTCTCTCTTCTGTTAGATGGAGCTTTAAAGGAGGCTGCCCTCATCTTCCAACTAATCTGGGGGAAGGAAATATTCTGAGCTGCATATTTTGAGTGAAAAAATATTTTATCTGTTTTATAAAGTGGCAGTTACTAAGAAATTGTGAGACCTTTCCTCACTGATTTTGTTAATGGGCTTTGTTATTATCATTATTATTCCTGGCTGTTTTCAGGTTTTTCTCACACAGAGTTTTAATGACAATTGCCTTCGTTATCCAAAAAGAAAGAGATAGCAGACTGGACAACAGCAAAATCATATTAATCAAACAAAGGCAGACTTTAAATTAAATGGGCTGTTGTGTTCCCATAAAAGCAGGACAATCTCAATACTCTAGCTCATTGCACTTGGCAAAAGAACATGGCATCAGTTTTTTAACTTTAAAATAGTTTAATGAACACGAATGGCGAAATAATTTTTCTGTGTATTTAGCAGTCTATAAAGAAGAGAGAATGCTTTAACTTTGATCGCCACAATTAGTTCCCTGGGTATCTAGAGGGGAACAGGGCAGCCCTGGGAGCCTCAGTTCTTTAGATACAAAAGCATTTAGATCGCTTTAGAGCAGTTAATCCTGAGACTGGCTAGGGTCCCTTTTGTTTTCTAACTCCATTGTGGGTTTTGTTCAGTTTTTTCTATTCGCATGATTGACTGCCCAATGGATGCTAATTATCCAAATGTCGCTTCTGTCCTTTGAGTGACTTTCTATGTATTATGGGCAACTGTCATGCATTCTGTCATTCTATATCATATTACATGTATTATCATATGAAAATGGTACTCTGCATAAAGGAAGGTGTCTGAACCAGCAGATGCTGCAGATATTTAGAGGACTTGCCTAATTTGAATGGATTTTCTATAGAAAAATTGCTCAGAAAGCATATAGGGGAGAGTCAGAAATGGAAAGTTTATCAGGTAATTATTTTTGTCCTTTTGCTTTTTACATGATAATGTACAAAGCATTAACTGTCTCTGCCTCTGAAATCTGCAGCCACCTTCCTCTTCCCGAACCAGGCAACCCGTCTGTATTTATTAGAGTATGACAGCTTAAGCTAATTAAACTGATATCTGTCTAAAATAATAAGCCCAGAAAGTTAGAATAAACATTATGATTATAAGCAGAAAAGGCAGCTATACAAATGCAGCATCAATGTTATATTTTAATGATAATCTGCAAGTCCTGTATGAAAAGCACTGAATGTGGAATTACTAGCAATAATAAAGTTCTGCAAAGACATTTTTCACTGTAAATATTTTTTACTTAGATCTTTATCTCTTTACGTGATATTAAGAAGGCTGAGGGCTAACACAGCTGTGAACTTGCCTATTTTTTATTTTATATGTATGTGACCATATATTTAAAAGGATATCAAGGGAAAGGGGTTTACTATAATTTTTCCACTAAAATAAACTTAATACACCTCAGTGTAATGTGCATGCCAACACTTAACAGGAATGCAAGATTTATAACGATAGGGCTTTTTAGATTTGCACTCTGGGGTCCATTGAATCTATAGGCACATCCAGAGTTTGCTATCCTAAAACGTTAGGATAGTGGTTTATATTGCCATTGATATGAAATACTATGGATATATAACACTAAAATTCAAGACCTTGAGCTTCATCAAATCTATATGCAATAAGTTTCCATTAATGATAAAGCTAAATCATGGAAAATATGTACTTTATGAAACAACAAAAAGATACCCTAGAAAGACTTGCTCTGCTGTAGCAAGGTGCTTTGAAATTTTACAGTGATCAAATATACATGATCAAGCTGTGCTTGTTAGGGTACGAGGGGCTCCACACGGTCAATGATTATTGATCAGACTGTTAAGTATTTGTTCACGATTCTTTATATCCCAAAAGATTCAGGGAAATGAACAGTGAAAAATTGCATCAGAGTCCACCTTTGTTTGAGATTGATGTATCAAAATAGAGGTTACCTTTGCCAAATCTATTGGAAAAATGCATAGTAAATTATGACATAAGGACTGCAAGCACAGAGATGAATATTTCCCTTTGTTTTAATTACCTTTGTGAAATTGTAAGGGCTAATTAAAAAATATAAAGACAGAGTCTTTGTAGAACATGAATAGTGAATTATTGATAAGAGCAGATTTACACAGCAAAAATCCTAGCTTATCAGTTAACCTTTACATTTTACCTTACATTTTGCTCACACCAGGTTTTTTTTACCTGAAGTTTCAATATCAGTGACGTAAGAGAATCTGTAAGGCAAAACTGGAAATTTCTGTTATTCTTACAAAATAGAAAATCTCACTGAGGGGCAGTTTACTGTCTTCTGATGATTGAATAAATATCACCCCTCATGAGTAGTTCCAATTAAATGTTTTGGGGTTTTTTTTAAATTATAACATCATTTGACAAAACTCCCAAATTATTTGAATAACAATTCTTTCTTGAGATTTCTGCAGTATCTATTTTGCAAGTCCATCATATATATAATTTATTATTTTAAAATTACCTGTAAAGTTTGTTCCATAATTCAAAACATTACACGTGTTGAAGGAGAGTGCTAATGTATAATTCTTGCAGAACCACAAGGCATACTTTATTTGAGTTCATTATGCTGTACATTACATAAATTCACAAGATCTTTCCTGAACACAGAAACCTCTCAAGATAAACTTACTACACATTAAAGAAAACTACTGAACACAAAGAATTCTTTCGGCAGATATTTGCCTCTAAGAAATGATAACATATGTCTGTGTCTGAATCTACAAATAGATAGATGGATACACACACATATGTTCACTCACACACACACACATAGCCTCATACAGTCATATATCTTATACATATTTATATAAACAAATTTACATACTGCATCTTTTGTAAACCTTAAACCCAGTAATCCGTATTTGGTGTCTCATTTACAGATGTCAGTTCCCTTAAAATTACTTCATATTTTTAACAAATAAGAATTCCATGGAAAATAATCAGCCACACTCACGCTTCCAGAAGAAGTTTGTAAAGTATAAAATTGGCAAAATGTCAGCGATTGGCTGGAAGTGCCCCTTCACCTCATTGTGTCTGACCTGCCACTTAATTCATCTGCTCTTGCCTGGGAGCGGACAGTGCTAAAGATGGGCAGCCCAGAGAGCAAAGTCTGCAGCACTCTGAAAGTTGAAAATACATTCAGCTTCTCTTACAGAATCCTTTTCCTTCACTATAGTTACAAGATTTCGTCATTACTCCTTCAGTTTGTATCTTACCTGATTTCTTCTTCTTGCAAATACTGCCATATTAGATTCCCTGCATCTATTTCCCTGTGCCCAGCTTTATCTCCGCTAAGTCCCCAGGCGTAGCCCTGTGAAGTTTGCATCTGGTTTCCATACCTGCCTTCTGTGTTTTGAAATCATTTTTCAGAGACAGGCGGTGGCCATTCAGGTAGTCCAGATAAGGGTTTATAGTGACAAAATATTGACTGGATTTGGTATTCACTTATGAGGGATGACGTTAGTGCCACAAAAATCCCTGTGATGTACAGGGAATAGTTAATTAATTAAAGGACCTGCTAATTGCTACTTGAGGTACTGTGCAGAGATGATGAAGAGTGCTTGGTACAAGGTTAGGTTCTCAGTTTAGAGTGAACATTTTCATTTAAAAGATTTCTTTAAAGTACATCCTAATTTTTTTTAATGTTTTTTCAGGTTACTGTATCTAGTTCAGACTCAAGTGTTCAATTGAGCTTCAATTAATTATAATATATAGTCAAGGTTCTTTAGCTGGGATAGATTGATGGAGAAGCTTTGTTTCATTTGGTGCAGGTGGCACTGTTTAATAAGCACAGGAGAGAGTGAATAATGTAGTGTTTGTAAAGAGAAATAAATGCAAAATAGAGAGGTGCAATTAGATCAGCTCAGAGAAATAAAGGATAAATATTAAATGGTCAGGCATCTTGCAAATATCAAATAAAATAGTAATAAGTATCTCATTGAAAACTGCCATTTTAATTTATGAATATATAAAAGCGCTGCTTTAAAATAAATCTGGTGAGCAAGTCTTCTGCCTTCATTAGGCACATTTCAATATCTGGAAAATACCAGACCTCTAATTTTCAAGCTTCCCATACTATTTTTCTCATACTGAGGTATAAGCAGGATTCTAAGTTTAAAATATAAACACAAGGACTTCAAAAAAGGAATTTCTGCATTGTGTTCTGAAGTACCTTAACCTTTCATTTCTTTTCTTTAATTGGAGCTATGTTCTATTGGAGAAAAATTACCCCATGGAAAATTAATCTGTGAAATCTTGTAAATCATTATCAGTAATTTCCCAGGAAATGAGAGGCTGAATGTTGCCCATGCATGCACTGAAGATAAGGTAAAGTTGCACACAAGATTACCAAAGAGATTAAAAAGTAAAGCTCCTGAGAATTAAAATCTTCTTCTAATTGCACACAAATATAAACCCAAGTACATACTGCTGAAAATTACAAGTAAGAAGAAAAGGAGAAATGTTATTTGACTTTTTAAAAAAAGAAAGTATCTGGTAGCTAAAGGATAGTCCTGTGAGCTACTTAACAAAAGAATGTGAATGTATTAGGCATTTCAGCAACACTTCTGCATCTACAAATTTCAGCTGTAGACAGATTTTCCACAGACGATTCCCCCCTACTGCTAACCTCTTAAATATACCTATAAAATACAAAATGGTCCAAATCACCTCCAATAAAGGAAGCTTCCTTACATTAAATGCATCTAATATTTGTGTTAGAAATCCAAAGTGCTTTCTGATGTGGTTAAATTCACAAATGTGGTTGGAGAACAGAAAGGAATGTATTGAGCACATCACTCTGAATATTTGCAGATGGATACAGAGCTGTACAAGTTTACTTATAAAATATGGAATTAATCATATTCTTAGCCTCTGATTATTCGAAAGAGGCAGTATTACTGGGCTCTTTCTCTACAAACCTTATTTTTGTTGTGTAGCCATGTTTACCAAATCCATGATATATCCAATCAGGGCAGGCTCCCAAACCTCCAGGATTGGTTGATACTGAACTTGTAAAATGTTTATGAGTGAGTGTTTGCCTGGTAATGTAGCCCTGGGTGCCCTGCTGTCAGCATGGAATTACTGATACTATTACACATGGAAGGGGCTGGGGCAAAGACAGAAAGGGAGCTGGGGAGCCACAGGGAACTTTCTTATCTAAACTCTTAATGTGCATTTAGGCAAAATAACTTTCACCAAAAAAAAACCTTCCTCACTTTGTTAAAAAAATAAATAAATATCTATTTACACTAAACAAGAGTTCATACACTTATTGGAGCTCCTAGTGTGGAGCAAAAAGATTAGTCTGTAGTAAATAGATTAAAAAAGAATATTAAGAAGCAGCTGCATTACTAAATGCAAAAAGAGACTTTTTTGTATACTTTGCCATATTCTGTGCATAGAATTGGTTGAATTTCTAGTAATTACTACTTCCTATTTTGTAAAAATTATTCTGTTTAAATTATTTACTATGGTAAATACTCAAGTGATGCAATCAGATCCAAACATCCCACCAAAAGCCTATATTCCCTAAAATAAAACTCCGAGCTATGTTAAATATACAGCTACTGACCTTCAGAACTGTATTTTCTTTACCAATTCACTGTAATAAAAATGAACATTTTGTCATCACTTTGGGAAACTGTGCCAAACACCTTAAAACACATGTCACATGCCAACTTTACTTCATTTTTCTCCTCAGGGAATAGATACATCTGGAATCATAATCACAGATAAAAACCTTGACAAAATTGCACATGAGCCCAGCCCTCCTCTCCAACACTTACCTTTTCATAACATTTAATACAATATTAATATCAGTTACTAAAAAGGCTCCCAACCTTTACATTTCTGACATAACATGTTCAAACCCATATTTCACACTTCTTGTTCTGTTTTAAGTTCAGTGGATTTAACAGGACTCTGGAGAGAAGATCATGTGGTTGAAGATTTCCCTCCCTCTTTGACACCCGTAGAGGCAGTTTTGGAATTGTTTAAATAGCTGTGGCTATATAAACTGAAATATGTACAACATTGGACATTTCATTCCTCACTCACATCTATAGATACATACTTGTATTTTAACTGAAATCTATTGCTTGTACCAGTGACAAACAATTTCAGCACAACATCTGGGCAAAACATTGGGAATACTTTCCTTTTAAACTGTATTATTTATCTTCCCTGCATATTCCTGGTTTACCAGACAAATACAATTAGCTAGTATTATAGAATAATATTATTTTGTCTTTTTTATCTATGATTGACAGTTTTTCAAATCAAAATAAAACACATTCTTAGTCGATCATCTTCTTGGAAGTGCGCTGGTTTAAGCTCCATTTGCTCCCAAGACAGTGAGAGATCTTACTCAATGAGGAGTAAATGGTGAAATTATAGATCCCATAGATTGCATACTCTCCCCAAAATGCTTGGTGTAGGTAATATTTAATAGCTAATTCCTGGACAGACATTTTTACTGCATGCTTTTATAGAACATTCATCAGCTGCTATTGCAAAGAACTGGAATTTGAGAACTTTGCAAATTTTCATTTATTATTGTGTCTGTAATTAATAGCACGCTGGAGGTACCCCAGGCTGCTCACTGTATGGCTTTGTTCATGTCAGAATGGTGATAGCAACCTCTTTTTGTTACATATTTAACAGCTTTGAAAGACATTTTTTTTAAACAGCAAATGTACCAGACAGCTTTAAAGCAAAGGACATTAAATAGGTTGCCAATTATTCATTCAGCAGCTTCTATGTGCGTCAAAAAAATGCATACCACCAAATTTCCCTGAGACAAACCACTTAAATTTCCTGTGACTCACACACCATTTTTCACTAACTGGATAAGGATAGCAATCATTTAGAAAAAGAAATAGATATCAAATGTTTCTTGCCCTGGCATACTGAAAAAAAAATCTTCAAACTATATTCATTTACAGTTAGGGGACGGCATTTGTGACAAGAAGTGTCCTATTTTTAAACTGAACAGTGTTTCTTAATGCATTCTTTCATTATTCTCTTTCACTTTAAAATGACCCACAGTGTCTAACTCAGCATATAATAAGTGCAAAAAGTGATATATGAATGGAGTACTAATTCCCCTGAATCGTTGCAAGTCAGTCCCACAGAGCACCCAAACCCGAGGCGTGCGAGGCTGTTTCCAGCAGCTCGGGGAGATGAAGAGCTGAGCTGAGCTCCACTTGCTGACAAGGAGCAAACTGTCTCACATTTTAGGAGAACAACATCATTGCCTATAAAAATGAAGAAGAGACAAAATAAATAAAACCAGTTAATGTTGTAGTTAACTTGCAAATCAAGTAAATCTGTTGGTACAGTATTTTAGAAATAAACGATAACAGCATCACACCAAACACACATTTCTGAACATAGAAGCGTTCTGATTTTGATTTAATGGTATATCAGCGTCAACTATTGCTTCCTTTGCTGGTACACACTTCCTGATGCCTACTGTGAAGGGTGCCCATATTTACAACTGAGTAAGATGATTAATTACACCTTGTCAATCACGGTGCATGAAGACATAACACCACAGCAGACAATGAAGAAGACGCCTGAAGCTACAATTACATTTTAATTCATAGTTTATTGTATGTTCCCATATATTGCAGTCTAATAACCGTAGGGGCATCGAAAACATATGAGATATCAATCACTCTGCCCCCTGGTCTTTCATGTTTATATTATTCCACAGCCTTTAAATTACCATAAGTAGTTACTTATTTTCTAAGCTTTCTTCTCTCTTACCTTTTGCTTCCATTTATCTTTTATTCTTAGTACCTTTATCCAACAGCTATAAGTATTTGATGGAAGTTTGTAGCTCACTTAGAATCTGTAACAGACAACCTGAAACCCAGCAATTAGCAAAGACAGCTTAGACTTGTGTTCCTTTGTTGAAGGAGGCGTTGAATCTTTTGTTCTGATTTAGTCACGGTAGCTGGGTGGAAGCTGGTACCTCATTATGTGGTTGGTCTGTTTGGCTGGTAGGTAGCAGATGGTACTGGAGATGACGTTACCAAGAGAGGCAGGGTAGAGAAACTCAAGACCTGTGATTTGTTCACCTGTCACCTATAACAAAATACAGGTTAAAAGACTTTATTATTAGCTGCACTATTTTTTTAATGAAAAAAAACCCTCATTCCAAATGAATCCTCACTCAATTCTAAACATTATTTTGCTATAGCAATTTTTCTGTGGCTCATTATTCAAGAATATCCTGGTTTTTATTCTGAACAATGTAAATGTCATTCACGTGTCAGTGTGTACGTTAGCAGCTTTATGTTTACATTCTGTTACTCTCCCTGTGTTTTGGTAGCAAGGGTTGGGTGTCTTCTTGTGTTTGTATATCCATTAGGAAGATAATCCGAGATAGCCTGTGAACCAGGGGCCACGCCACCCCTTCTTAACGGGCTATTGGTATTACTGGTTCCAGCCACTTAGGCAAGGCTGTTACATAGAATATTGTATTTTAATTCTGTTAAATAGATACAAGCTTTTTGATAATTAGCAATGTTGCACAGAGTGCATGAGTCCATGACCCTTTCTAACTGCAAAATGTGTGTAACCAGGTATGGGATAGGGAATTAAACTGGCACTAAGACATCTATGGACAGTATTGCACGCATGGAGGTGAGGGTATCTATAGCAAACGGTGTAAGTCAGGAGAACACCAGGGTGTTCCGCAGTGATGTGCATGGTGCCCAGTGAGCAACATCCCACAGCTCTGGCTGGAGCAAATCTCCCATCACAGGCAGTATGTAAAATGTCTTGTAAATTAATGGAGGAAGGGGAAGATCGTTTTATCAAGATAAATCCTCTGCAGCTCCACTAACTCTATTGCGGAGTTCTAGTCTGGATGAAACGTGAACTTTCATTGTTTCCAAGGTCTGATTTTAAGCCAGTTTTTGGGTAGCTCCAACAGATGCCAAAGCAACTCGCATCCTGTATGGGTCCTGAGGGCTCTTGTGGCTATTTCATGGGCATTTTTGCAGGAGACACCTTGTTCTCCTTTGTGACATGCAAATCCATTCAACTACCCACAGCCATCTCGACAGAACAGAACAATGACAAAAAGCCCAGGTTATTGCAAGAACGGAATATGTGAAACCAGCCAAGTTCAAATATGAACAGAGTAATTCCAGTTGTAACAAAGATTGTCTTTACTGCACTGCACCTGTAAGAGGCAAATATCTATGTCAGAAACAAACCTTGCGGTGATACACGAAGTGATGCAATGATTTGCAGTCATGAATTAAGTAGTGAGTCTCATGATCTCAGATGTGCATTCACATTTACCTTCCGTTGTGCTACCTTTGCTAACATCATTAGAAGTGTGATATTTGACATCTTTAATACTAATTAGTCCTTCCTTACTATCCGCCTTCTGGGTAAATATTTAGACACCACAAACCATTTCCCTGTGTTCTCTTTGTCTTCTCTGGAGACTTCCTGAGCTTCTCCTCAAGTTCAGAGACCTTCCTGGCCTGGCTTTCCTACAGCTTGCGTGGAAGCACAGGCAGCGGGCAGCCTCAGTCTGGGAAGACTTCACGAACTTGAATGACACAAACTCTTACGCTCTAACGGTGAATGTTTTTCATAACGGGCGTCGTTGTGTGCGTTCAACTAGTGACGACTATCGGGGATACCGTGATCTCGGAGCGTAAACGAACTTTAGACCCGTTACTTCTCCCGCGCTGGCGGCTTCCCCCCGGTAGCCTCTTTGCTGCTCCACGGCGAGACTCGTCGCGGGCTGTCACCAGCGGCAAACGCAAACCGCTCCGCGGAGCGGCTGTAGGCGCCGGTCCGGCCTTCAGCCCGAGGCCACGGCGCGCCCGGACCGCGGCGGGGCACAGGACGCGGCAACGCTGCG
>JANHGB010072428.1:0-10986 GCA_026283785.1 Coracopsis vasa
AGCCAGTTCTTTATCCACCAAGTGGTCCACCTATCAAATTGATGTCTCTCCAATTTAGAGACAAGGATGTCGTGCGGGACAGTGTCAAATGCTCTGCACAGGTCCAGGTAGATGACATCAACTGCTCTACCCCTGTCCATCAGTTCCATAGCCCCATCATAGAAGCCCATCAAATTGGTCAGGCAGGATTTCCCCCTAGTGAAGCCACACTGGCTGTCACCAAGCACCTTGTTGTTTTTCATGTGTCTTAGCATGCCTTCCAAGAGAATCTGCTCCAAGATTTTTCCAGGCACAGAGGTGAGACTGACTGACTGGTCTGTAGTTCCCTGGATCATCCATTTTCCCCTTCTTGAAAATGGGGGTTATTTTTCCCTTTTTTCATAATAAGGGAATTTTTCCAGCCTTTCTTCCCTCCTGGTCCTTAACCTCAGATTCCCACAAATGGCCTCTTTACAGGGGACACCTCATTTTGGGCACACCATGCAGCAACACGCACCTAACCCTGCACCATGGAGCCAGGAGAGTCCTGCACAGAAAGTGGCAGACTCTGGGCACGGCTTGTAGGCATGCAAGGAGTCACTCATTTATATTAGACAAGATGCTCCATTCTCCAATAGAGCCTGTTGCGCAGGCTGCGAGACACCTAAGAAAACAACGTATGTCAGAGCCAGCTGCCACGTGGGAGCAGTGACCCCATCACCCACTGCAGGAAAGACTGCACACTCTCACATGCATCAGGACTGTGTTCAGCATCAGCAGTGCCACTCCACTGCAAGCTTCTGGTGTGAAGGGCATTGAACAACAAGAAAGGAAGTTACACTGAGTATAAGGGAATGACACTTCAAGCCCAAGTCCAGTACTTCAAGACATGGGCAATCCAAACTTCATCACTATTACAACAAGTATTGCTGCATGGAATAGTCACTACAGAGTGATGGTTTTGGTTTGGTGTCATCGTCCTCTCCCCCTTACTAGTCTGAATGTATTATCTGTTTCCTTGGAATAAGTCCTCTCTATCCATAAAAAGTCTGCATGAGACAGAGAAACTGCTGGGCAGCTTGCATATAGAAGGTGGGCACAATATTACCCCACTTTTAAATGCACGAAACACTTCAACCTCACAGGAAGCAGCAGTGCCTGTTATTGCCTGGGCAGACAAAATGCACAGTGAAGAATCAGTGAAGTTCTGCAATGTTGATAAGCTCTTCCTGTCCCATTCACCCACAAATGGCAGGAAATCTGCCGGGGTGCTCCAGACAGATGGGTTATGTTCCTAAAGGGCACATAGGCAAAAGCACATCTACTTTCCCAATTTCCCAGTAGGTACTATCCCTTCTTCCTGACAAGAAGCCTTGCCTAAAAGGCATGAGAGACTGGTTGGTGTGAGTGCTATTGAAGTACCTAGCAGAGTTCACGTACCCACCCCTCAGTCAATGCTTAGCCAAGCTGCACATGCTCAGGCATTTAAACTTGTCTCATCAGTTGCTCCATCTGGTTCCTTAAATAGTGTAATGAAAGGCTCCCATCTTGAGTTTGTTTCTCAGGCATAGGACTGGCATGACATGTCATTCCCAAGAAACACAAGGCTTTTACGGACCTACAGGATGGGCACACTAGGCAGCAGTCCCAGGCTCAGGTACAGGTATCTACGTACCATCAAGCCACACCAAGGCAACAAAACCCAAGAATATAAAACATTAATGAGTACTGGAAAATGATAATTCAGCAATAAAATACAACATTGTAATTTAAAATATGCATTAGAAGTGATTTTAAAAGAGTTGATGGAGTGTGACTTCACCTGCTATCTGAATTTAATGCACAGGGTAAATGAGTGTTACTGGGAGAAGGAAGAGAGGCTAAATTATCCCCTCTGACAGCTCTTGAACAATGTGGTTTACCTCTTTGAGCTACTGATGCCTCAAAAGGGGGGCTAGATTCCTTGCTCCTTGACATATGCCTTAAGCTCACATGAATTTATCTAGTTGATTACCATAAAAGTAGCATCCAAATTTCAGTTCCTTCTCTCCAATCTTGCGTTCTCTTGAATGAGACCCTCACAAGTGCAGAACAGAGTGCACCTCTGCAAAAACCACTCTGGCTCCACGCGTGTGCATGTGGGCAGATGCTTACAATACACAACTGTTTATTCTTTGCCCAGGTTTTTCCTGGTGTGACATTACCAAGTATAGCTACTGCCTGCACTGGAATACAGTAGAGAGAGACCTAAATTATCTTTGAGCAGAATGGAGTTTCTGCATGGCACAGCATGATATCTTGTGAAGATACAAAGCTGGAACTGGGAATATACGGCAACACTGCTGTAGTCTTTGACCTGAGCTAAATCTGTCTTGAACCCCTCTTTGGAGGGGCAATGTTGCATGGATGTGGCTTATATTGCCTTCAAGTCTTCAATTAGTTTGTTCACTGTTCATTCCTCTATCTAACCATTGCTGCTAGTCATGACATAAACATTCACTGAGACAACTGACACTCTCAACAGAGCAGCACCCCTTTGCATCCTATCTTACCTGAGCCCTGGAGTCAACACTGACTTGTAAAATAAGAATGATGTGGGTAATTCAGTGCAGTCTTTCACGCAACCATTAGACCCATGCAAATGATTGGAGAAGACTTAGCTGACCACTTACCAATATTCTCAGTACTAGCCCCCTCTGGCCTACTCCCATTGGCTTTCCTGGTTATTTCATCCCAGTTTCAGACAGATTAAGCAGCCGACTCCTTAGCAACATAGCAGGTCCCATGGCCTGCAAAGGGATTTTTGGTATTTAAATGTATATTGCAGTGCTCAGTTTCCTATTATTACATCTCAGGACACCCTTTCAAGCCTTCAGCAACTTCACTGAAACATCTTTTTGTAGTATTTCGAATTTCCTTAAAAGGTCTCCCAACAAATAGTCCCCTTCTTCCCTCACAGTATTTAACAGTGCCATATCCTCTGGTGATTTGTCTAAGGGAAACCATTTCCTGGAGGAGTGTAATACATACCCTCTCTGTTCATATCTCTTCTCCCAGAAAGAGGAAACGGCTCACTTGTAAACTTCTGGGCTGAAATCCATTGGAAGACAGTCAAAACAGATTTCTCATTCTGTTGCCACTGTAAATAAGAAACTGGCAGTACCACATAAAGGACTCAGAAGACAGAACTAATGATGCTGTCTTCTTCCCAGAGACTATGCCACAGGGAAACACAAAAAAAAAACAAAAAAGGCAACACATTTAGTCTCCCAGCCAGCTGATAACCCCATTCATCTTGTGAGTGGTTGAAGTGAACCAACTTTGGGCAGTCAAAGAGATGAAGACTCCATCCCAAAACACCACACCAGCTCTCCATAGAATTCAGATTTTGCCTAGCTGTACAGAGCTTTCACCTCCTTGCTGCTCAGAGATGGAACAGCAGAGGAAGACCGTTCTTCCTTGTAGCAGGTGCCTCTTCACATTAGCAGTAGCAGATTTCAGTCCCTACAGGAATACAGCTTTCTCCCTCCCTACTGGGAGGATTAACACTTGTGCTCTCTACAAGCAACTGCTTGTCTTGCAACTCTAAAATAAGCACCTTTGAGGCGCCTACAGGATACACATTGCCTTTGGTTCCCTGCACTCTTGTCAAGCTCTTGGGGTGATGCAAGCTGTCAGCCACATGATCCCGCAGCAGAGGGGGAGCAACGGCAGTACTCTCCATGGAGAGAACAGGCTTGCTGTAATTGCTCCTAAAAGCAAATTCCACTGGCCCCAGGGAAGGGAAAAGATGGGCATGTGCCTGTACATACTCACACAGAGGATCTCTTATGCCTTTCAGCTTCCCTGCGCAAGCTTACTGACCTCCTGCAGTATTAATGAATTCCTCTGTCACCTCCCTGCTCTGACATCTGCTCAGGAGAATGGATGAGTAAGCAGGTAATGCAATTGGGCAGGAGCAAAGCCATGAGCCAATTCTCCCACACAACTGTGTTACCCTATTGCTCTTTGGCACTGCCTGTCCCTAAAGGCCCAGTACTTCCAGAAAAGCTTTTGGGCTTCCTACCCTGCAAAGGACTGAAGAGACCTTCTCCACCTCCAGCTTCTCTTATTGATTCTGTAAGTATGACATAGAAGGCTTACTCTTCTCCTTTTCCAAGATTTCAACACTGAGAAAGCAAAAATGAAACCTCAATTTCTCTTCATCTCTTCCTGACTTTCTGTAAAGCAAATTAAGACAAACAATTGCTCCCTCTCCACAGCAAATCAGAACAGAGAGATCAAGCTTCTAGATCATAGAAACAAATCAGATCCAGACCACACACCTTCAGTAAAACAAATTTCTTGGGTACAATTTAGAAAGTTAAAACAGGCAGTAATACTAGATGACTGGGAATTGAGAACACAAAATGGCCATAAGGTTAAATCCAGTTCATGTCAGGGTAAGGGTAGGATTGGTCCATACAAGTTTCTGACCAGCACTTTTCTCTAGGCTTGCTTCTCTTCTAAAAGGCATCAATGAACTGAACTTTTATCAGCTCCCTTCCAAGATGCATTTAGATTCAATCAGTATAAAAGTTAAGACAATCCTTACTGATACTCAGATGAGTTCTCCTTTTTCCAGTGACTCCTGTTACCAATAATTCACTTTCAGTTCCACCATGAAAAAAACCCCACAAACAAACAAAAAACACCTACATTTTCTTCCCTAGTTTATGCACTTTTTTGGATGCCAGTGTGTCTTTCCCTGTTTTACAGGCTTTCAGCGGAGCACCCCCTTGCAGGAAGAGCAGAGATGATCTCTCCCACCTCCACCATCTTTCATTCATACTTTGTCACTAAAGGATCTGCTAAAAATGAAGGCTCAAGAGCTTCAAGGAAAAAAACATGAATACAGACAGCCTTTTTTGTTCACTATGGGAATGTGTTCTTTGCTTGGCTCAAAATAGTATCAAACAGGAGTGAATGACACGACTTCTGAAAAACTCACAAGAACTAAGCAAAGAGATCTGTAACTGCCTTCCTCAATCTCACTCCCTGCCTGCCTTCTTTCTGACTTCTGCTGCCTACATTGACAATTTGTGGCTACGTTTCTGCTTTCTCCTCCATAGACATAATCACCAAAATATGAGAGGAATAGGGAGAAGGCAAAACAGTGAATTCTGTGAGGATCTCCAGCACTGCCTTTTTTTGGGAGGGATAAACAGGGGTCAATGAGGAAATAGATGCACAAAATTCTCTTGCTCTCATGAGAAGAAGCTGAGCTAACTCAATATGAATTAAAATACAAAATGAATTTTACTTCACTTGTATAAATGCCTAACACATCCCAAAATGCCTTCATCAGTCCAGCCTTTGGGAAGAGAGAAGGAAAGAGGAAGAAAAAAAATAAATACATACACCCAGAAAACAGCAAGACCCAAGTTCAAGTCATGAAGCTGATGCTCTCCTAATCCTGAAAGAGAAGAGACAATACTGCATAGCCTGCACACTCAGGATGCCACTAACCTCCAGGAATTGGGTATGGAAGAAAGAATATAGTATCTACCTCCAGAGCAGCTTAATCTCCATTCTTCTGTTAACTTAGACTTTCAGCAACTTTTTGTCCTCTATTTTATTTACTCCAGTTTTCCCTCTATTCCCCTAATGTAGGACTTCCACCTACTGACATAGGTCTAACTAAACATGCCAACCCAGAGACAGGATATTAGTTGCATTTTTATGGGTAAGGGGTCCAACAACAAACCAAGCAATAAGGAAAAAACACATTGGAGAGGCTATACCCATGTAATTCCAAGCCACAGAAGGGTTGGTTTGAATTCGGCTTCCATTTCTTTTCAAGTCAAATGTAAAAGATACATATTCTCTCCAAGAATTTGCCTTTTATTTTCTTCCCTTTTATGCTTTAATCAGGTTTTTTTTCCTTCCCTGACCCTTTCTATTTTCTGTTGCTTTAAATTTCATATGCATTTTTATGTGTTTATATATACATATACATCTCTCTACACAAGTACATACATGAAAAACCACCACACTTGAGAACTAATCAGGGAATTACTATGCATTTCTATGTCTACCTACATAAACACATACACACTCACACCCCTTTGCATGGAGACTGATCACAATGAGAACTAAAAAGTGGCAGGAAGGAGCAGGTAGAACAGTCTTCTCAGGACTGCAGGTGTAGCAATAGGGGAGGTGCCAGGTGTTATGCACACAACAAGCAGACCCAGTCCCTTACTGGAGCACACAGCACTTCTAGCCCTCTATATGCCTATGAGTTTCCACTTGGAAACCAAACCACATGGAGAGAAAGCTGCTCACTCTGGCCTCAGTCCAGCACAAAGTCAAAGAAGCACTCTATGGAAACACCCGTCAGGTTTACGATTTAAATGCTTACAAGGTATAAGGGGAGGGGATGATCAAATCCAATTTAGAACTATTAGAAAAGGATCTCTGCCAAACCAGAGAGCAACGTTCTGCCACTGGATGTATTTTTAAAGGAAAAAAGATGAAATACAAACACTCTGAGCGACAATACTACAGAACCATTTGATCACACAGATTTTAAATTCAGCCAGTGTAGAGATACAAAAGAAAAACAACCATAGTACTAAAATGCTAAATTTGTTCAAATTCCTCAAGAGCCAGAAGGAAAGCTAAAAGTAAAATTTCTTAGAGAGCATGCTTGAAACCCATTCAAAAAGGCTTCTAAAATTTCTCAGTTTAAAACATCTTTCTCTGACATGCACAAAAAAAAAAAAATCCCTCATGGATGCTTAAAATATATGTAGCTTGCTCCCCATTTGACAACTTAAAGAGTCTGTGGGATATTTTCTTAGTGTTATGGAGGATTTCAGGTTTTAGGTTATATATAATTTTAGTTACATACCATGCATACTGATTTTTTAATCCAGTAATATTCCTTTTTTAACTTGGTTTTGTTACAGATAAGTAAAGCCTTACATGGTTCACACCCTGCAATCATGACCAAACCTCCACACTTTCATTCTAAATAATGGAAGTCTTCTTAAAAGCCAGAACAAATGGGTTGTATCCAACTCTTCACACAAAAGTCATAACAAGGCTACATAATCCAGATTTTGCTGTGTCATTTATAACTTATTTTTCTACAAGCAGAGAGAAAATAAAAAAGAAAACCTGTGTTTCAAAATAAGGATAACTTTGCTACAGAAAGACCTATTAAAATAGGAAGTCTTCCTACAGAATATGGTGGGAATTTCATTGCTTGAGTCACCTGAGATACATAACACTAAGAAAATAACCCACAGACTCTTCAGTTGTCAAATGGGGAACAAACTACATACATTTCAAGCTTCCATGAGGGATTATTTCGTGCATGTCAGAGAAAGATGTTTTAAATGGAGAAGTTTTAGAAGGCTTTTTGAATGGGTATATGTCTATACAGACTAGGCATAACTGGGTGAACGGCAGCCTCAGGTTTACTAAGTGTCTTCTGTTCAGTATGAAGCATCTGTCTTCCCCCAAGCAGCACAGGGGAAGGAGGAATATTTTTTGCATAGAGAACCATCTTGAGGAACACACTGTAATCAAATTAAGTCAATGAGTCATACCATAACACCCAGAAAAATCAGACACTTTGTTACTTTTTCCTACGATGACCTTGATTCCATTCATGCAAGAGCAAATGTTCCTAGAAGAAGCTGAAAGCCTGGGTAGGGAGGAGGGAGAAGAAAAAGGCCACACAGGATTTACTGGCTTGGTGCACTGGCACACACTTGCACTCACCCAGTCCTCCTGAATCCATCAAATCCCATTAGGAAGGCCAAAATAAGTCACCAGTCTCATCTTGCAAACTAAAACAGCCAACAAGCATCTCCTTCGTCGTGCAGCTACAGCACACTGAAAGTGAAACCCTGCAGCACCCACCCAGAGGCACTATTTAGTAAAACTGGTTTTTACATATCTGCCAGACAAATGCTTAACAGAAATAGTAGTAAGAGGATCTTCTCTCCTCTATAGGGAAGCTTGAGATGAGAGGACTACTCTAAGTTACTTAGCGGGAAACCCAAAGTAACTGAAGCAAAAAAGGCAGTTCCTCATTTTTTTCATGCAAGTGCAACAGCCATTAGACAGATTCCAGAGCTTCGCCAGGCTAACACTAGCGCTACGGAAAAGGAAATACCAGTGGGAGGATTTAGCAGCAGCCCAAGTGGTGGTCAAACCAGGAGACAATTAATCAGTTATGATCAAGTTCTTAAATCAGGCATTTGACAGAACATGTAATTGTAGGAAGATTCAATCCAATCCAAAGGTCTAAGAGTTACCTAGTTCACATGATGGATGGAAGATAAACTCCCTCTTCCCAGTCCAACACACTTCCCACTGGATGGCAATAACTTTCCTCTGAGCAATTTTCCTAGCTCAGCGCTGCTGGTCATCCACAAATGTCATTGTCTGGCCCAGATGTCAACCTGGGGTCTGATATGTTGAAAAACACAGCAAGGAGCTTGCGCAACAGTCAGTAATTAAGGAGTGCATTCCACACCTATATACTCACACACACTATCTATACCATACAAGTCAAAAAGCATTAAATGATAATTTTGTGACCAGGGGGCTGTTTTGGGCCTTGTTTTAAATTGGCCACTCTAAGAGCTTACAAATAATACCCTAATTTCTCACAGCCAGGCAGGTGCATAAACAAGGGTCAGGCTGGAATGTAAAATGCTGCATATCTCCATCATCGGCACCCCAAAGGTGCTCAGTTCCCTCAGACAAGAGCTGGATTGAAGCTGAGTGCCCTAAAAGTGAAGGGTTCACAGATCTCTTGTTACAGTATCTGTAACACTTCACATTCCCTTTCTAAAGTATTTTGTATGAAACAACATAACATGGACTCTAACGCTCATCCTTACCACTTCTCTACTCCTTTGATCTAGGCAGGAGAAAGTAGGATAACTTTATTTTTATTCAAGTAAAAAAATTTATTTCCAGAAAGAATGTCTCCTTTAAAAAGAAAGGCAGCTGGATAATGGTCGGAAAGCAAAATGGAGGGAGACAGAGATGGTGGCCATAACCCCACAAATCCAGTGCCATGACATTGTTTGATTCTGAATACAGAATGGTATACTTTGCCTGAAAATTTCTCACACCCCCACCACACACACACACCCTTTGATTCTATTTCTTATAATTTTAGCATAGAAAGAAAAATTTAATTTTGCTTCCAATGTTGTTCTGAATTATTGATCCATCACTTCTCATGCTCCTGTCAGATAATTAAGGGTATATCGGCAACATACATGTGACCTAAATCCTGTAGTTCCTTAAATTCTACATCTTGAAGGTCTCTGTAGATGCAATTACAGGGCTGCATACCAACAAGACCAAGGAAAGAAATTAGGAAGAGCTGATATCAGAAGAGATTTTCACAGCACAAGGAAAGTTTGTGTGATGCGGGAAAGTTGCTTCTGATAAAACAGAACTTGACTGGCTTTCGCTCACACAATGACCACATTACATGAAAACTCTGTGCTATTCTGCTACTTAGGGAGCGCAATAGCTGCAGAATTTCAAAACAAAAAGCATGAATTATTGAAGGAATGAGAAGCCATGAAGTTATTTGTCCAAACACAGGGTTTGTTTTACTTCTTGTGCCAGAGGTGAGCCTGGCTGTTAACAAAAAACCATTTCAAGATCTCCTGTGCTAGCAGCACTAAGAGCACAACAGACACAGCAGAGCCAATACAGTGGCCACTGGTTAAAGCTAGAGGCAGAAAGGAAGGACATTCCTCACACTCCTTTAAAACAGCACTCTCACCATTACCTGTTTACCTTGTTAGGAATACATCCAAATCCCTGACACCTTCAAAATAAGAGCAGGGACTATTATTCCTATGTGACTGTAGATGGGCTCCTTTCCCCACCCACCCCCCATGCTATCAGTTCAACTGGAGATATGATTCATTTGTGAAGCTGAGCAGAAAAAAAAGATAGGAAAGCAATTTATCTGCTAAAAGCACCCTGTGGATGCAGAAAGGAACTGCCCAAATTCAACACATAATAGCTAACAACTTCTGTAATGTAACAAAAACAACAAAAAAAAATAAAATCACCCTATCCTCAATGTTTTCTCTTGCCCAATAAAAAAAAAAAAATCCCAAAAATCCAAGGTTCATACAGCATTTAGAGAACTACATAGATGATACACTGCATGGCTAAGAACTCTTAACTTAAATCATGTCAGTGGGCTGTCTGCATACCCTAAGAAGGTCTTCAGTCCAAGACAGACCAAAATTAAACAGCCTCAGCTTGTAAAAGGTTTCTATTAAAATATTGCACGATAGGAAGCGCCAGATCGGTGAACCAACAAGCATAAGAAATCCGTAACACCGAGAATAACTCCAACTGTGAAAATGTACTCATAATAAACTGTGCCTTTTACTGCTGAGGTGAGAAACACCTTAGACCACCGCATACCACTAACAGGTGTGACCGTTCTGTGCTATTTATTTTCATATAAAATCCACTCTTTTGTGCCATCCAAATATTTTACAAGTATTACAGACTTCCAAACTGACACAAAGCAAGCCCATCAAAGAAACAGAGATGGAGCCATCCATGCTTTAGCAACTGAGTAGATCGTGACAGCATCTTTTAGCAGGGAGGAGGCAGCAACGCAATTTCAGATTGTGGGATACACTTAAGTACAGCTCTTTCTGATGAAGTAGTCAGCAGTGGGAAAGCCAACAGTGCTGACCACTAAACTGAACATCTTTGTCGGTGACATGGACAGTGGGATTGAGTGCGCCCTCAGCAAGTTTGCCGATGACACCAAACTGTGTGGTTTGGCTGATACACTGGAGGGAAGGAATGCCATCCAAAGGGACTTTGACACGCTTGTGAGGTGGGCTGATGCCAACCTTATGAAGTTTAACCATGCCAAGTGCAAGGTCCTGCACCTGGGTCGGAGCAATCCCAGGCACAGCTACAGGTTGGGCAGAGAAGAGATTCAGAGCA
>JANHGB010072428.1:11086-29127 GCA_026283785.1 Coracopsis vasa
AAGAAGTTTTTTAAACAACCATTTATTGGAACAACTTCTTCAGAGATGCAGTGGAGTCCCCATCACTAGGGGTTTTCAAGATACAATTGGACAAGGCACTGGTGTCATCTAGGCTCTCCTCCCATGAGAGGCTGGACCAGATGATCTTTGTAGGTCTCTTCCAACCTGGGCTGTTCTATGACACATACAATAAGATCTATAGTGAATGTATGTAAAATGTAGAACTGCATTCTGAAAATTGAATATATATCATGTTCAAATATTGCAGAATTGTCACCTTTCCCTGATGTGTTCAGTACGGACTGATAGTTTACATCAAAGATATGTTAAGCACAGAGAGATGAGGAGGAAGAGAAGTGGGGAAGGAAGAAGCTTCAGCTCTCTCATGCTTGAGTTGCTGTGTCCAAACAAATCATAGCATAAAGGAGCTGCTTAACTTACCACACCATGCCTCAGTGCCCCGGATAATAACTGAAAGAAAAGCTGTTGTTTTCTGCCTTCTCCTCTTCCTGAAATGCTCATGATGACCGTGAGCAAAGCTCTCAAAACAGGAATTAATTACTTTGACTTCATCTGAAAATTTCTTCTGGGTTGTTGACTTGTCAGCTGGCTAATTGGAATTCAATGATATCCCAGGCAGCACAAAAGCAGCAAAACTGGAATAGAGGTAACTGCCTATATCTGATTCAGCAGACTCTTACCCAAAATGCAGAAACTATCAACTTATTTCCATCAGGAGGGGAAACAGATGGTAGAGTTGTTTATTTCTTTGATAATGTGTTTATTACAACAAAGTACAAAAGCCTACCTTTTTTAAGAAAAGAGGATTAAAACAACAGCACAATGTATTGGTTTGTGGATCCGAACCTCCTTTAGCCAGTGGTCTGCCTAAAAGTGCCTGCTAAGCTTTTCATTAGGGTTACATTATTTACAAGGAGGGCCATGAAAATGGTCACAGAGCTGAACACTTCTCTTTTGAAGAAAGGATTAGAGAGTTGGAGGTTTTCAGTCTGCAGAAGAGAAAGCTCCAGAAGACCTTATTTCTGCCTTTCAGTATGTAAATGGAGTTTACAAGAAAGATGGAGAGGCCTTTTTACAAAGGCCTTCAGTGACAGGACAAAGAGCAATGGTCTTGAACTGAAAGAGAGTTGATTTAGATTGGATATAAGAAAAAAAATTTTATGATGAAGGCAGTGAGATGCAGGAGCAGGTTGCCCAGAGAAGCTGTGGGTGCTCCACTGTTGGAAGTGTTCAAGGCCAGGCTGGATGGGGCTTTCAGCAACCTCATTTACTGAAAGATATCCCTGCCTATGACAAAGGAGTTGGACCAAATGATCTTTAAAGATCCCTTCTGACCCAAATCATTCTTTAGTGCTGTGATTCTATGTTGCTATAACAGTCCAGAAGATCACTGCTGTTTCTTTTTCTTTCATTCTGTATTATTTCTTCAGCTTATCTCACTCTGTCAGGCACACATATCCCTGGAAGACTATGTAGTGAAACCCATATACATATATATATATGTGTGTGTGTGTGTGTATATATATGTATATATGTATCTGGCTTGTATTTCTCGGTTGCTTCCCATGTTTATTTGCTTGTTTTGCACTGTGATCCGTATCTGTGTTTTGCTTGGAGGTGGCATGGTTTCAGCCACTTAGTTTCTTAAGGAAGTTCTATAGTTTCTTACAGTTATCACAAAAGAAAGACTACATTTGAATTTGCAAGTTCAGTGAGGTTTAATCAAATCCACAATAAGAATGTGTTGTGGAAGAGCCAGGAAACATGATTTTTTTGCTTTTCTCCTTTTTTAAATAGCTATCTGTCAGAGAAAAAGTTGGAAGTTTGGGTGTCCCTTGACAATAGGGGTTATGTATTTTTAGCATTTGCATTGGTAGCCACTGGATGTCACTAATGGTTCACAGAAACATATAAATCTGTGCACTTTTTGCAAACAGTAAAAGAATTACTTAAAGAGCACAAGGTTTGGAGGAGAAGCACTTCTATGTGGAATGGGAGCAAATTTTATCAGTAAGCAGTAAGCATAAATCTGGTTGGTATCAACAAGTTGTATTGAACTTGATGACTTTTTAGGTAGCAAACATCCTCCACTATAAGACTTTGGGGAACAAAGTCTGCAAATTTTCTTGCACAGCTCACTTAGATGGTGTAAGCATAACCAGGAGAAATTCCACATGGGAAATGTAAGTGTGTGTAATGGATATTTCACACAAGTGTACACTCAAACACACAGAGTCCACCTAATAACACCACAAGAGAGGAAACAATAAAAAAGGCTCAGATGTACCATTAATAGTATAAACAAGTTAAGAAGAAAAATGCACATCTGAGGATTTTACTAAATGTACTTTAGGACGGCAAAGCATCTTCTGGCCAACAGGACCATGTATGTACCACTACTGGTGTGCCTTTTGTACTGCAAGTCTCAAGTAGACAACATAACAAATGGCTTAATGCTGCCATGATTTTTGCATTAGATGAGCAGCTACTAGAATGCCTGCTACAGATGTGTGTAGGACTTCCAGACTTCTATTCAAGAAATCCTAGAGAGATATTTCTATATATGCAGCTCCTATGCCAGATATCAGAGATGTCCCAGCTGCTTCAGATTTGCTGTGAATGTATAGACTGTACAGCCACCAGGCAAGGGATGGCTGTCTATTACAGTCCAGGCAAGTGTTTTGGTCAGGTCCACTGACCTCAGACACATTCCTATTGCTTGGAATGCCACAAATTTCCTGACATACCAGGTCAATCTGCTCATGCACCACCAGCCATCTGCCTGATTTCTAGAAATGCCAGAAAAAATAGCCAGGCTCTGCTTTTCCTTCTAGGACATAAACTGCAGGAAGGAAAATAGGACATGGTGGTCAAAAAATGAATCTATAAGCAAGCATACAGAGAGCAGAAGTAAAGGAACAATACAAGTACAGTATAACTATTGCAGTCTGGGAGCTGGCCCACATGTTAAGACTAGCTGCCCTTACACATGAACACATATTTGATCAAATTATTATTTCATTCTTTGTTCTTTTGCTATCTCTGCTTTGAAAACTATTATTTTTTGCTTTGTCCACTGTCAGTTCCTTCTATTTTCATCTTGAAGTTTCATCCCTGTTTCTAAGTTGTGGTCACGTTAATGTTTGTGTGCTCATTAAAGCCCAGGAACAACTGAAAGTGATAGAGGTATATGCAAGGTATGAATTTTACAGTATAAGATACAAAAAAACCCCAAGCAGACTAGCGTAAGGCTCAATGTACACCTTGGTATAATCACCTTTGTATAATTATTATGACTTCAGATGTATTATACCAATAGAGCAAAACTTTAGTTTCTTAATATGTACAAAATGACATGCTGAGCCATGAGGCAGCATCAGTCAATGGGAGCCAAATGTAAAAGAGACATCTGCAGTTTTAAGGGACTGATCATTCACAAACAGCATACCCATAGCTTTCTTATCAGTGCATGGACCAAGGACAGATGCTTACAAGATGTGCTATCAATTCCTTTGTGAGACTACATCTTGGTCTAAAACCTTGGAGAGCTGGAACTTTAATCTCAGCTCTGACATTAAGTTTCTTTTTGACCTGAGGCAATGTGCTTAATCTTTACTTGACTCCATTCCTGTATGTTTTTAAAAATGACTGCACAGCTAGAAACTTAGAGTGATATTATTAAAAAAATAAAAATCCTAAACTCTCTTTAAGTTAAGCTTACCCAAAGGTTCAGAAAAACCTGTCTTTTATGAGAAAAGCTGTATTTGATGGAATTAATTTTGCCCCTTCCTACCAGGCTGCTGTCAGACTGCATCGTTTTCTTCTGAGAAGAATTCTTAATCCTCATGCAGATGGGAAGTAACAATAAACACCATCTGCTGCAAATTAGGTTACTCTCTTAGCAACGAGTGAGATCAAGCTCCGTCTCAGCCTCCCATTTTCTGTGCTGAAGTACCTACTGGCACTTCAGCCTGTAACGTGAACAAGTGATCAGAAACAAAGTGGAAATGAGAAATGAAAAATCTTTCTTACTTCCCTCTGGGTCTGATCCTTCTTGTCCATGCCAACCCCACAATTTTATTGCTGTATATCAAAGAGGCTGAGCTCTGCTCCTCACCCCACCTTCCTCCAGCTCATAGCTTCTCCCAGGGGACTGCATGCAGCATCACAAAACGCTGGCAAACTCTCACAACTGGGAGCCAGACCAAAAAGTAAGTAGAATCAGCAAGGGAGGGCTATATACCAGTTGAGAGATGATTTAAAGTTGTCTGCTGCTGGCAGAGCTCATAGGGAAGAGGGCCAGTGAGGCATTCTATTAATACCTGGCGTCCCCTGGCAGGACCTATCCCCTGTTACTGTGGCTGCCCTGTGGGTGATGTTTCCCTCCCCAGCCAGCCATCAGCCTTCTCCTCCTCAGTTCCATCCTGGAACTGCTCAATGACTGCAGCATGTCAAGTTGGTTAGGACAGCAGCTGTCTGAGCAGACGCTTGTGGTTAACTTGGCATGGCATCTCCCTATGCAAAGCTCTCCTGCACCACAACAAGGTGATTTTAAATGAGAATGGTCTGGTTTTTCATTCGTTTGTCTGGTATCTAATTGGCACTCTCTATTGGTAATGTCCATGAGGTTTTGACCAGGTTTGGGCAGCCATTAATTCAAATGTTGTGCAGATAACAAATCCATATGCAATCTCTGAAGGTAGAAATTCACTGTCTTCAGAAGTCATTTAAAGCATCTTTCTGATGCAGCAATATAAAGAAATGTTATCTTTGGCCTGAAATCACCAAAAATACACTTGTAGATAAAGGACTTGAATTTTGCTTACTGTCAGGGGAAAGATGTCTCTACTCTTTATTCAAATATTTGTGGAAAAACCTGCATATCTTGACAGTTTTGGGAACTGCTCGTAGAAATACTGTCTGCGTCATTCGTTTTTCATATTTGTCATGCTACATTTTCCAGCTAACGCACGGGTAGGTGAGCGCTGGCATGATTAGTCACTGGGAACCAACCCTTTTAATCTGCTCGGAAAATTTTACTGGCTCCGTATTGGATTTGTTAAATTAACACATGACGCTCCATAAGTTGTAAGACTCAGCTAATTGCAGTGAGCCATGCACAGTATTCAGTGCTTCTAGGATCTGTTACATTCCACTGAGTGTGCACGCATGTGCTAATCAGCTGATGCTCCTGACAGGGGTATGAGCACATGCCCTAAACCATCCACATGTTTGTGTGTTGGCCCTGCAGATGAGGCACTGTACATCTGATGTGTTGATGCTTTGAGGAAATACCCTAGCATTCCAGACAGACTGGTTGGAATTAGTGAGAAATAATGTCAGCTGCCCAGAAATCAGAGGTAAATATGAAAGATCCTCTCATTTGCCCAGGCAAAACTTTTGAGTGGAAAGAGGCTATATTTGAGACATATGGAAGCCTGAACAAACATAAGGCTGTGAGTCACTGTCATCGTCTAATGCTGTACAGTTAGAGCTGGGAAAAAAGCCCTCAAAGCTATGATTTGCAATCTTCATTTTGACCTTAGGCCAGCTTTGTCAGATTCTCACTTAGGCTACCATTTAATTTACACATGGCAATAAATGATCGGACATAAGCTCATATTTTCTGTTGATTCCAACATTTTCTCCTTGTCCTCTGTCGTCTGTAATGAATAGCTCTTGTCAGGACACTAGTGCAGCCAAGTGGGTGCCTTCGTTAAAAAAGATTCTCCCCTACCTCAGCTACATTGTGGAAAGATACTGTAGATGAAATTTTCAGTCAACTAGTATTGTGGTACTTTTGATTTAGGTAATTTACAACACTTTGAAGGGACCATATATTTGAAAGCCATGCTTGAGGCTTCTTAAGAATCAGATCCCTACAAGATGGATCACATTCAGAATCTGAAAAGAAAGGCAAGCAAAATCATGCTTGAGCCATGCTTGAGGCTTCTTAAGAATCAGATCCCTACAAGATGGATCACGTTCAGAATCTGAAAAGAAAGGCAGGCAAAATCATGAGTCACTTGTTTAAAAAGCAGAATGAATCTGTGCTTTATGAGTGGTGTAATTATGTGCATTACGTTAAGAAAGCTCCTTTTATTGAAATGAGTTTTTAGCATGCACCCTCCTGAGATGCAAACAAAGAAATTTGCAATAGAAATTACCTGTTTGGTCATTAAGTCCATCCTCCACAGCAGTGTAACTGCTGTGCAATAAAAAAGAAAGGCTGAGAAAGTTGGGGCTGTTCAGTCTGGAGAAGAGAAGGCTGCGTGGAGACCTCATAGCAGCCTTCCAGTATCTGAAGGAGGCCTACAGGGATGCTGGAGAGGGACTCTTCGTTACAGACTGTAGGGGGGTAACAGGTTCAAACTTAAACAGGAGAAGTTTTGGTTAGATATAACAGAGAAGTTCTTTACTGTGAGGCACTGGAACAGGTTGCCCAAAGAAGTTGTGAATGCTCCATCCATGGCAGTGTTTAAGGCCAGGTTGAATGGAGTCTTGAGTGATATGGTTTAGTGTGAGGTGTCCCTGCCCATGGCAGGGGGATTGGAAATAGGTGACCCTAAGGTCCTTTCCAACCCTAACTATTCTATGATTGTAAGTTCAACCACTAGCCACATGAACTAGGTCATTCTATTCTTCTGAAAATGGGTCCTTTAGCCAGCTGCAGGCACAGGCAGGCATAATTTTGTCAGTTGTTTCCAGGCAGTGGTTTTAAGGTCACCATCTCTAATAGAAGATCTAGGAATACATGAGCTGAATTTTCAGCTGCTGAAATCAAGGCAGACTGGGTTGCACCAATTCACTAAGATGAGGAGCAAGGCAGTGCAAGAGCACAAATTCTGCATTCAAGTTATTGTACAATGTCTAGACTGCTGTTCTTTTAATGTGTTCTACTGCTCTATGGTTGTAGCTGCCCTTCCAACACAACCAGCGTGGTCCAGCTGCAGCGTACTTAAAGGTCTTGCTCTCAAGCTCTAAACTCAAATGAGTAGAATTTCACAGTGGCAAGAAAGCCAAAAAAAACAGTCAGATTTAGGCATTCACAAACATGTTTTCCCAGTTGCGAGTGTGGCAGGGAGACAAGTGCTCCCACAGATTAGGTCGCTTTCCTCTGGCAAAGAGCCTCCCAAGCCTTACTGCTTCTATGGGCAATAGCATTACCAGCACAACAAAATACTCTTCATGTGCCTTTCAGTGTGACCACTTCCATCTGAGCAAAGAACACACCCTCAATTTCTTAGGTTTTACATAAGCTGTGGGCTGCTAGGAACCTAATAACTGTGTGTTTTCAGTTTTGTTTGCTTTTAATCCTGATGGAATTTTCTGGTCATGGCTCATAAAGTTCTTTAAAAGCATGTGAAGTAAAATATGACAGTCTTTGTGTGTTGTTATGGCAACTGGAATATTCAAAGTTACCAGGAACTAAATATCTGTTGGTTAACTTAGAGTGCTATTATTTTTGACCAGAATGTGACTGCAATCTCTTCCACTCAACTCACTCATTTTTCTTTTTGATTCTAAACCAGCCAAGAGAGGGAAGGGAAGATGGCTGTCTGCACTCTTCTTTTTCACAAAGAACTGTACAAACCTTCCATGTTCAAGAATAATTAAGGTAGGTTTGTAGACAAACAAGTCTATCAGCAACCCGAGTTCTGTTGGTCACAAGACCTTCTCTCTTCGAACAACACAAGTGAATCAATGTGGCAGCCAAAGCAAAAGAAGTTGGGATTTCTGTGCTCTGCTCCAAACTCTGTCACAGCTTGTGACTTATCTACTGTCATTAACCAAGGCCAATATTTAAATTCTTGGTATTTTCAAATGGCTTCATTTTGTGGTTTTGATTTGAACCACATCAGCCCTGAATCTTAGAGGTACTAATTATCTACATAATCCAGCAACTGAGACTGGAAGTGTGACTGCTCAGTCACCACAAAAAAAATCCCAAAGAAGCTCTACTGATGTGTTACAATGAAGTTGCAGAATGGTTTGGGTTGGAAGGGACCTTAAAGATCATCCAGTTCCAAACACCCTGCCATGGGCAGGGACACCTCACACTAGACCACATTGCTAAAATCTCTCCATGCTACAGATTCCCACCTCCAGTAGGGCTAGTGACACCCACTGTTCTAGTTGTATTCATTGAACTGAGTTTCTTTAAAAGGGTGGAAGAGACAAGAGTCTTCCTCTCCTCTTCATGTACTAAACCATAACCCAGTGCTAAGAGTATTTACTAGTTAAGATTAATTTCTGTGTGACAATGCCTTCCCCTACTCACCCTAATCACTCTTTAATTGAAGCGAAACAAACCATAACTATACACAAGTGTAACATCATATAGATTTATAGTTAGTAAATATACATCTACTCCTGCTTCTGCTTTACTTCTGTTCCCACTTTGACTTTTCTTTGCTGCAAAATAATATGGTGCATCTTTTGACACATTTGTTGCAGTGTCCTTTTTATTCTCTTACCTTACCACTTTATTTTTCTTTCTGTCCACCATGTTTTCTTTTTTCACTTCTAAATCTATCCCAAGCCACTTCACTAAATCTGTCTTCACACCAACTTTTCCTACTTGCTTATACCAGTGACTTACTCTAACATTATTCTCTGCAACATCATGCCTCACACAAAGCCTGAGAAGTTTACCAAAACCTTGAAATTTCAATTCAGTACTCTGATAGAAATTAAAGACCTGATTCAAAATGAAATGAAAGTGCTTAGATTTCTACAACACACTTCCCTGAGAATCTGTCCAAGAACTTCTCAAATGTACTTCTAATGAGAGATTTCCATGCCCATTTTCTTGGCCCAAGAGCTTATGCTTAAAAATTTAAGATCCCAAAGCCTCTGAACTTCAGCCATTTTCGAATTACAAGTGACTGGAAGAAGGCAGATGCTGAGGAAAGTCCTTTCAGCTCTAGAAGCCCCTGCTGCAATCCTTCTGTAGCTGTCTCCACTTTAAAAGTTTTTACTGCTTAATTCCCTTTCGTTCAGAAATAACAAAACACCACCAAACTTTAAATGCAGGCATACTTCAAAAAAATCTGTTGAATTTTGTTAGGCTACAAACATTAAGCAATAAACAACATCCTGGCTCTGTAAGCTTCCAATCTTGATTTTATCAAGGACAGCTAGCTTGCTTGCTTGCTTTAGTTTTTCACGTAGGCAGTTCAATACAGGCAGGTAGCCCACTCCTTTCTCTTATCGCTCCTATTCAGCCAGTTCTGAAAGAGTTGGGGACTATCGCATTTTCAGATTCCCCACACGTTCTTTCTCTCATTCTCTCACATTGTAATTCTTTCAAAACCACATTGCCAAATGAATAGTATTTATCTTAAGTGATCTTCCAAAAGAAAGCACAATGTAGACTCCTTCCCCATTAACTATTCTTTCTGTCTTATTCTGTGTGTTAAAAGGTAACCAAATCATTTTGTCCCCCTCTGAAAAAGGAATTTCACTGCTGAATTTCAAATTCCGGTTATACAGAGTCTGTTCACACAGGCTTTTCAGAGAGGCAACATTTCTAAAAAACATTAAAAGTAACTCCTTGTCTGCTTTGCCTTCACACTGATTACCTGTGACTACAGGACTTTGAGTCCTCAGCTACTAGAAATCTCACTGAGGAAAACAATTAAGTCTTCTTACTTGGGAGAATTTTGCTGCTGCTTGTCCAAGACTGTGACCCATGTTAGTTCTAGAAAGACCACAGAATAGAATGGAGGGAATGCATTATCAAAATGCTACATAGGAGTAGGTGGGGATTAAAATAAGCAAAATATTTCAATAGCAGGTGAACTATGCTCTGAGAATTTGTGCTAGAGATCTAGTTACACAATGGCAATTTATGGAGAACACTGTTTTAAAATCCTAACATTTGGCCATAATTAAGTATCTTATGGCAGAAAGTCACACAAGTTGTACAGATTCATCCTCAGAAATTAACTCTTTATACCCCACACAAAAGGGCCACTACTAAAGCAACTGTATAGCACTAGCCAAAGTACAAGCAAGGAAAAAACATGTTTCCAGTTGAGCCCCCTTGTTGGAGCAGCTGCTTCCACTTATCTGGAAGAGTAACCTGGTCAGTTTCATTTTTGCTTTAACATGGGAACTAGAACAGTTTTTCCCTCTATATCCATGGACCTGGATTCCCATGAACCAGCAGCCAGGAGGACACAAAGAAAGATCTAGGTGCAAACTTGGGATTAGCATTTCCTGTTCCTCAGTCAAGCCCTCTTAGCCATCAGTCTGCATAAAAGAAGTAAGAAATGGACAAAAAGTGTCTGCTGCCTCCCATTAAATGATCATCAAAGGCCAAGAATCCATTTGATGTGCTTTCAATCTCCATAGCAGTGAATAAGATCTACACTATATACAGATAGATATTCTGTTCATAGATACCTGTGTACAGATAGATTTTTAAGTACTGCTAATAGCATGAGGACCAAACACACTGACTGCAGGGAGAAAACAGTTGAAGCTGCTGTGGGCAAGTCAAATTCAGCTTGCTTCTCCTCCCATCCTAATTCTGTCCAGCTCAGACAGATCTCTTCTACTCCAGGGAGGCTCAAATAATAATATAGATGCTCAAGTAGATAAGAAATTCAGTCCTAGAACTATATAATTCAACAGCCAGTTATGTATTCTTATCCTTTTTATCACACAGTTGCCAACTCAAGGCTGGCCCACAGCCAGTACCTTAAAATAAGTTGGTTTATTATAGTCAGACTCGGAGAGCAGGTCTCCACAGCAATACACCAGCAATACTATCAGTTCCTTACTACTGCTGTATTTATTTTTTTTAATATATATATGTCACAGTAACTCTTAGAGCTATTCACAATAATCTCCAACTCATTAGGCAAAGGTACAGTATAAAAACAGAAATGACATCCAGCATCCCTCTAGATTGCTATCTAAAGAGAAAGAACTCACAAAGTTAAAGGTAAGCAACTTGCGGAGTATAGCAAACTGGTAGCAACATAAAAGCTATACTTCACTTACGTAGTTCTTACATTGCTTCATTACTTAGTAGACAACTAGAGCAGCAACAAAGGAATTCAGGAATCCTGATATCTTACCTTAGGTATACAAGATAGAAAATATAATTGACTTAGCCTAACAACACTTTCTGGCCTCAAGCTCAAATCAAGCCTGCAAACTAAGTCATGAAAAAATCAAGACAGACCTGGAGATGACAGCCACATACAGTCAAGAATCCAGATTGTAAGGTAGTATCATGGTGACAAGGCAGTTCCACAGGCAAATTAGGAAATCAACCATAAATCAGAGATAGGATAAGATCTGGCAACTGCCAGACACAGCCATATTGACAAAGCTAGGCCAAAAATCAAACCAGGTAGTCAAAGTTAGGAAACAAGTCTGCAAGTTCAAGTCTAGTTCACAGGGATCTATAGCTAGGCATCAGTATGGCTGCAACTAAACTAATAATCATTAGTCCTCCTCTCAGCATAGCTCAAATAAGGACTAAGACCCCAGGGCTGAGCTAAAATAGAGCTCCTGGGCCCACAGATGTGGGCCCCAGGTGAGGCTCATCAGGGCTATTCAGGCTTATTAGAGCACTCAGAGCCCTGACACACCAATACGTCTGCAGCTCCCACCCTTACAAAGTCTAAAATGCAAAACAAAACCTCAGTATTAATGTCCAATTCCAACAGGTGCCTACAAGCTCCAAGCCTCATCTTAGTCAAGGAGAACTTCTTGAATCCCCATGTAATCTTAGCCAAGAGAGTTATAAACCCCAAAAGTAACCTTAGTATAGAACACCCTACAAGTCCCAGCTGTGGCTGCCCTCCCACAAGAGTCAGTTTAGGCAGCACATGACTGAGCTCTTTCACCATGTTTTCAGGATGCTGTGATAAACCAATACAAGTTTGGTCACCTGGCATTCTTAACCAGACATACCCCTATTCTTGACTCTCAATCCTCACCTAAGATACTTCTACAGCTTTCACTGAAGGGGTGAAACTTCTGCTCCTCACAGGAGGGAAAGGATGAGATCAGCAGGGGATGGAGGCTACACTTCTGATCAGATCTAGACAGAGAGGTTCCAATCCATCTCCAGCTCAGTTCATCACAGACCGGTTACCAGTGCCTAATTCACACAATAACAACAACATATTTAAAAAAGGCTGAATTCCAAGGTCAAAGTAATGATGGACAAGTTACAATGGTGAAAGTAAATGTAAGGCTTGACAGAGATATAACTGAGTGCTATATCATCAGGCTTAACAGCTCGGGCGGGGGGAAATCTTCCTGTCTGTGAAAGTAATGCCTTTTTATTCACCCAGCCAGAATGAATAAAAATGCAAAAAAGTTAACATTAGATCTTAAAAATGAAACACCTCCAGAACACCTTCCAGAAAACCTTGCACTTTCGCAATCCCCTGGAAGCTATGAGTTAAATGTTCCTCAGTCATTCACCTCAGAAATAAAGACCCCATCCAGGGAGCTGAAATATGTGGGTTATGCACTGAGCAAATACATTAACATCTTTATTGGCTGAGCCATCCAACCGAGACTTTTCCCATAAAGAAAACAGTCCCCGTGACACTAATTTCCCCCTTTGAGCTGAGTGTTTTCTAAAAGTCTGTGGCTATCAAAGCAGCACTGAAACGGAGCCACAGATGTGTGAGACCAAGCTTGCTCCAGCCACACTGCCAGGGTAGGCTGGCCCCCATGCCTATGCTAGGAGCCCTCGCATGGCCCAGCTGCTACACTGGCACCTCTGGCAGAACCTGCCTGCAACAGCCTTGCTCCACCAAAGCCCACTTTCTGCCTCTCACCCAAAATAAGGCCATTCATCCCTTTTTTTTCTTGGAACAAATTTCAAACACGTTCTTCTGTAGCAAGGTCTCACACCACAACAAAAAAAAAAGAATTGAAACCTAATCTGAGCCAGAGACAGACAGGGCTCCCCTAACTTGGGATCTGGGGGATAGGTGTGAAAGACATTAACTTACAGCTTTTTCTGATTGGGAGCTTATTTTTATGAACATACTTCTCTAGTTTTTCATTAAATAATAAAGGAAGATAAAGGAAAATGGAAGAGGCTGACAGGAGATGAGGAGGATTGTATCTCAGAAGCCAAAGCCAAATGAAATCATATTACACAGCCACAAACAACTGCATCAGTGGGTACCCACATGTTTCCACTGGGTGCTGTTCCACATTTACATGTCCCTGCCCATGGCAGGGCGGTTGGAACTAGATGATCTTAAGGTCCTTTCCAATCCTAACGATTTTATGATTCTATGATTTACATGCTGCCCTGGGCAAGAGACTACCCCTAAGCAGTGCTGCTAGGAGAAAAGCTGCGTTTTACAGTGCCAGTCACTTCCAGAGTCAGGTTTTGTCTTGCAGCAATGAAAGTGGTGGCCCATGGACCATCATTTTTTCCACATTTCTCACATTTCTTTCAGAGCTTTTGAATAAAACCAACAGCTGTGGCAAAAGCTGTTGTTTCATCCCTCTTGTTTGGCACACAGAAATACAAAAATGGTACATTTGTACTGCAGGTTTTTTGGTCTGAGGATCTCCCTCCACAAAGGCACCATCAGCTTCACCTCACAGTGACTGCTGTCCAGAATATGGATCTGGAAATGTCTGCCTCTATGAAGGCACCAGCTCAAAGTGCCTTGTGTGGTTTTGCATCTAACTTCAAACAGCAGCTTAAAAAGTGCTCTTGACCATCTGGGTTCTTAGTTTTAATGGCTTCAAACCCTGAAAAACTAAAAATATACTGTATCATATCAGATTTTATCAACAGAAACCACCAAGGGCAAGAAAAGCTGGCTCTTTCACATTTTCCCTTCTAGGTACACCTACACAGTGATTTTCACTGTTCCTCCCTTCAGCTCCCAAAAAAGAAAAACCTAGCATCACCATCACACCCAAGAGAAAACAACAGCAGTCCCTGGCTCCATCAGTCATATTCTCAATGCCAGTACAGGGCAGAAAACACTGCCCAACTTTTTCACCTACATAACATCACATGTACCTTAAGTAGTACCCTACTGCCAAAACTGTGAAGTAGCTATCTTTTAAGACTTCATGATAGAGTCAGAGTTAGGGCTTTCAGCTGCAATGCCTTTAATTAATAGAAGAATCATGACAGTCATTAAAACAATGTGAAGAATAACCAAGTGTTAGCTTTATAAGTTTCCCTTTTCTGAAACAAGACTGACATTTTTTTTTAAGCAACAAAAGAAGAGAGAAGAAGAGATCACTTTTTCCACTTATGCAGATGAAATTCTCCATAATGTGCAAAAATCAGGATGGGAATTTCTTGAGAACAGTCCTGATTAAAACAGACAGGAAATTCCCTGAACTCGCTATATGAAGTCAATTACAAAATACCAAACGAAAAGCCTTTTTGGCTAGGATCCATGTATGCAGAGACTCAGGATAACAGAAGAAAAGCATTCATGCTTTCCCAACCTCAGGACAAATCTGAACTGAATTTCAAGTTAAAGTCCTGATTTGGTTGGTTTGTTGTTTTCCAGAACAGAATTTCTTATCCTTCCTCAATTAGAGGCCAAAGAAACACAAGACAAAACTTCCAGAGCAGGTATAGCTATCAAGTTTTGTGCAGCTCCATACACAATATTAAGAAGTTTGTATCATATTAATGAATTTATTCATTTGCTAACAAGCTGGATGTAACTATAAACTTAAAATTTTAAAATATGCACAGGCAAGATAGTAAATTACATGGTATAGTAGCAACAAAGCAAGTTCCACACACACTCTATCCTCACAATTCTATCGTCCCGAGTCTTTACAACAGTAGGAGAAGAATTTATTCACTTTCAGGAAAACATGAACAGTTCAGTGTTTTCTCAGGCTGATCTTTGCCTTTCTGCTGGGTTTGCCAAGCAGCCTGAAAAACAGTAATGAATTTGCAACCCCAAAATAAGAACTGAAACCCTGCAAATTTATCACTAACCTAAAGGATGTCACCAAACATCCATTAGCAAGAACTATCCTCTATTTCCTATTGAGCCAGTCTGTATTGAAACAAATTCCTGGAGATGAATGGCACCATAACATGCTGGCAATGTCCTGCACCATCTGGTCTGTTAGGTGTGCCAACATCACGCACCTAGGGAATAAGGCTGTTAGTCCAGAAAGGTAAGTTTATCAAATTGAGTTTCATCGTTTTTGGAGCTTAGGCAGATTCTTCTGCTCAATAGGACTGAGACAAAATCTTCCTCACTCTTTAGGTCCTTCAAACTCCCCCTAGCCAGCTGCCTAACCCTGTTCCATTAATGAAAAGAAAACCACTAAAATACAACTAGAATTAAGCATTTACAGTAACCAAGAAGGAAACCATAATTTCCTTTTTCTTCCTTATCAGGTAGCACTATTAGATTAAAACCCACACCTTTGAGATTTACATCCCTCTTTCACTGCAACTCCTTCAGTTACTATTGAGCTGTAATACATGTCTCCATGTAAAACATGGAGACAGCAACAATTTGGTGCCAGGTCCCCACCTTTTTTTTCCTACTTTTGGCAAGTCAGTAAACAGATTCCTGGCTCTTGGTACACCCTACTGTCTGAGAGCTAGAGACATTAGATGTCCCCGTACACAGGCAACCCTGTAGGTTTTCCTCTCCTGAGAAGCAAACTAGCAAAGTAAATGAACCACAGTTTTCATCAGAGAACAAGATTCTCTTCCATATTCTGTTTCACCAGATATAAGGCAGTCCTGCACTTAGTTTTCACCTATGGAATACATACTCCTCCATAAATACAATGATGCTTACTAGGGTCTCAGAAACGGTTGTTAAAATCAGATGAGAAAAACAATACAGACAAGACTGGACAGTACCCCAAACCCCAGGCAGCATGCTTATTTATGGAGCAGTACCTCACTCATTTTTCCTCTTGACATCTTCTCTGACACAGAGGAAACCGTGAAAGACCCATCAAAAATGTATGTATCATAGCAGGCATATGAACAACAGTTGGCAGCTCTGACAACATGAACATCAATCATTTTTTGGTGTGTGTTTCTATCATGTTGTGAAAATGAGATTCTCAAAGCACATGTGGGGGAGAATATGTGCCCATTACACTCCAAGACCTCAAAAAGCAACAGCTTAACAGCCTACAGTGCTTTCTGGTGTTACAGTAATCAGTGATATACATAAACCTGTGAAGAAAGAAAGGCCATAACTAAATGATGTCCCTACCCTCTTATCTTTTAGATGCCTCCATCTCTACTCATTCCTGATACTTAACGTTTTAATTTTCATGCTGAAGTTTCAGAAGCCCACGAACACTTCTAGTCATCCATATCCACCTTGAGCAGAAATCTTTTTAAGACATAAGAAAGCTGCACTTCTAACTCATTATGACCTAGGGAGGGCAAAAAGCCAGAGGGCTCACAATACATGCATCCTCTCCTTGCTGTAAATTCAGGTATGAGCTTATTCACAGAAGGAAACTGCCTGCACTAGCAGACAGCAAACTTACATAACGGAAAACAGATAAAGGAGTCTCTTCAGGATACTCCAACATCTCTCTCACATTTACCCGCTTAAATTTCATTCCCAAAAAATTAATGAACTCCAGTTTCTCCAGTAGCTTTTACTTTTGGTCTATGCTGATCATTTGTGTCCACCATGCCAGAAGTAGTATCAACTACAAAAGAAAAGGAAAGAAAAGCACTTTCATTACCTCTGTTAGTGGCCTTCACCAGCGCTGTTTGCTTATAAGATTTCTTCAGTACTTTCTAAGAAATTACTGCGCATCAGTGATGACAGAAATAATGACTCTATGTCAAGAATGACAGAAATGTGCAAACTCCAGTATCACATTCCTACATAAATATTTCTGTGATGGCTTAACTGTTCCGCAATGACTTTCACTATTTTTCCTTCTTTTTTTCATCAATCCCCGTTACACAAAATGTAAAATTTCGTATGTATATCAATGCTTTACTTAACTGGAAAACTCTGGTGCAAGTTGTAGGTCCTCCTGGCAAGGCTGATCAGACCTTGGGGTGAATCGGGACTTCTAATACCAAGCTCTGGTCCCTTCTTCCTGGATTAATCAGTCAGCAAAAGAGACTACAAAGTGTCAGCTAGCCTACTGCCATCACTCATACCAAGGCAAACTCAGCTGTTCAGATCAATATTCGTTAGCAGGCAGAACGAGCTACTTTTGAGAGTGTTCTAATTAGACAATAGAGATTATTACAAAACACCTGCAATGTTTGTAATCGCTTAAAATAATGAGAATCAATATTAGCTTCCAAAGGCACCATATGGTAAACGCTCATTCCAGGCAGGTGGTCCCTCATAGGCTCCCAGTGTTTCAAAAGTGATCATTAACATTTTTTAATCTGAATGAACTTGTTCTCAGTTAATGCCTCAGCGGCTGGTTTCTTCTCTGTGTGTTGACTGCGCATAAAGCTGGCTTAACTGCAATGCCTCCTGTATTCATGCAGCAGGACCTGAGCTGCCTTCTTCAGCAAGTGACTCTCCCAGACTCAGCACACCAGGAGAACAACCTTCATCTTCTCTGTAGCACCAGTGGTTGAGCACCTCAGAGGCCTTACATACCGTTTTCAGGAAAAAAGTGTTACTCGGTGCTTTCTACCTTAATGTCACAAATCTATGTCCACACACGCAGTGCTGTACTTGCAAATGATGTCCCACAGCGGTGGCGTATCTAGGGGTGGCAGCCAGGTCCTCTGAGCACAGGGCTGCAGAGATGAGCTGTGACAGGCATACAGCTCTGCACAGCACAGGGAGCAGTGACTGAGTCTACCCATCACAGATCCATGCTAATTTCTCTACAAATGGTGAAAATGAAGTTTTACACACACATGTACTGCTTAATCTCAATGAAAACAAATACAATGTCTTTCCTGGAAGTCATATCCACAGATTTGTCTGTATGTCAGTGTCCTGGGTTCAGCAGTAGCAGTCATTTTTCTCCTTCTTAGTAGCTGGTGCAGTGCTGTGGTTTTGACTTTC
>JANHGB010072429.1:1832-15110 GCA_026283785.1 Coracopsis vasa
CTGTGAGGGTGGTGAGGCACTGGAATGGGTTGCCCAAGGAAGCTGTGAATGCTCCATCCCTGGCAGTGTTCAAGGCCGGGTTGGATAGGGCCTTGGGTGACATGGTTTAATGCGAGGTGTCCCTGCCCATGGCAGGAGGGTTGGAAACTGATGATTTTAAAGTTCTTTCCAACCCAAACCATTCTATGATTCTATGATTCTATATAACTGAGTGACCCAAAAACCAGTCTTGCTAATGCTTCCCACAAAGAACAGACAAGAGGATAGTGTTAATTTATGAGCAGTAAGGAAAAACTGACAAGAGAGAAAAAAATAAAAAATAAAAAATAAAATGGGAAGGTGTATATGAGAGAGATTTTGACAGCGAGGGTTGAAGAGTTAGAGACTCAGAGTAGCACAGAATTCAAGAGATGGAAAAAACTACGTCAACTCTGTGTATTGGTTTGATGTGATCAGGATAATCACATTTAAAATAACCTATCCCAAACAAAAAATATCTAAATATCTCAGCGCTAGAGCAGAAACTGGATTCAGCCAGAATCTATGGAGAGAGCATACTGGAGAGAAATAAACCTAATAAGGCAAGTCCATACCATCTTTGCTGGAGCTCTAGGTCTCTGTATGAATATTATCCTCAAATTAGAAAGTCAATTGTAACAAATACAGAAAATACATTGCCAATCAAAACAGCAGAGGAGATGATAGAATTTTGAAAACTGGAATCTGTCATAGGGGTAAGAAACTTTTTTTAATTATAGCTCAGCTACCAAGTTGCTGTAGTAACCTTTTAGTGTATAACAAAAACTGGAATATTATTTTTGAGGTAACTTTTGAATAAAAGCACTTCATCACAAGTTTAATATTTCAGGTCTTTCACCTCTAAGGACTTGTATCAGAGTTGTAAATGCTGTAAATTTCCTGTTATTCAGATGAGGATAAACTATGCCATCTTCTGTGATATGCTCAAAAGTGCAGAACAACTGGAGGATATCACCAACTTCACTTCAATTTTTATATAAATGGTTTTTTAGTCCTAGGTTTATGCATCACTCCAGATGTAATTTTCTCTAAATGCTTTTGGTTATCACTTGCTTATTTAAGTTCTTCAGTAAAAGACATGGCAGGCTCTTGGTCTCCCCAGAATGCAATCTTGAAATAAATGAACTTTTCTATTTGTACTGGATTACACCATGTAAATTAATAGAAAACCCGCAGTGTCCTTCTCTGTTTCCTGCTCCAAATTTATCTTTTAACTGTTACACTCAAATAAAAATAACCTCAGAAGACAGGTGGACACAGGGATTAACATGCTGTCATCTCCCTTGTCCTGTTCCATCCCTGTGGAGCTTCACCTCTTGTAGCTTTGCACATTACAGGAGGACTGGTCAGGCCATGAGCTTGTGAGTGCACTTATTGCAGGTGACCTTTGAGCTCATGAATGTTAATGAACCAGAAAGAGTCTCAGATCTTATTTGCTCAGAGTCGTAAATATATCCCAAGAAAGTTTGGACTATGTGCAACCAACACTCTTGTTAAAGTGCAGTCAGACCTCAGTGGGCAGCAGAAGCAGAATGTAAACTGCAGAGGTATCACATCAGGAAAGGAATACTGCATTTCTGTGTGACATCTTACCTTGTCTGAAGTGCTAATTAGTGAGGTTTTCATTTTCTCTGGGCTGTATTTTTGTTAGCTCGCTCTTTCTCTGGTGAAAAGTCCAGTTCCAGTTGACTGCAGTTGATCTGTTTCAGGCATATTGTGAGAAATTCAATATTGCAGCAAATTCAAATTAAATTTTGGCCTATTAGAGGCACATTCTGAAGTCCTGCATCTTTCCTCTGTGGATTTACAGTTGAGCTACACTACTTTTCACAAGTCGTTTCTGCAGTAACAGCTTCCGATAAGCAGACCTCCAGCTTTGTAAAAGATCTAACAGATACTTGCAGAGTGGTTTTTGCCAGAGAAGTACATGAGTATCTGAATTCAAAGAGCAATTTTCATATGGCCTTTTGGGAAAATAAAAAAATCCCACTCAGCCCTCAGCCACACCCCCTGGCAGAAATTTGCTATGATAGGGAGAGTCTTCTCTACACACTTTTTCTTCCTTTTTGAGTTCAAGCTACACAGTGAAGCAGCTTATCACTCAAACAGTTCTGTGCTATCTTAATGAAAATCACAGTCTTCATCCTAACAAATCGGCTCAGCAGAGACTATCAAAAAGTTGATATAAGACATCTGACCTGGAGGTTTAAAAAATCTGAGAGGAAATGAAGCATAAATGTCACTGAATGAACTAGACAGCCAAAGCAGAATGCAGAAAACACAGATATTTATATATTTGGGTGAGGATTCTTTGAAAAAAAAAAAAAATAGAGGAAACTAAATTGATTTAATTAAGACCAAATAGCCTTAATCAAAACACTAAATTCTGCTTACACTTGAATCAGTCTGGGGTCTCACCACTGACAGTGATGTGATGCTGGATCTCCCTAAGTGCAGATGAAGACTTTTGCAAGTACATCAGCTGGAATATTTGTAAGAGTTGGGGCAGCATGATTCGATGAGACAGGCAACTTCTCTTTACTGCAGTTAGTGCTACAGGCTTGTTTGTGGAATGATGGGAAGAAATCCTCCCGGAGGTAGCTCAGACCAGTGGTTTGGAAACAGAGTTCAACAAACACACGTTGGCTGAGCTGTGTGTGGGAACAGTCCTGAGTACTGTGATTTGAATTGGAAACAAGGTCCTTACCTCTGCTAGAAAACCTTTGAGCACATCTTACTTTACAGTTTTACTAAGTTGGAGTCTCTGACTGTTTTGAAAATATAATGTAAAGGTCTGCTTAGATTTGTGATCATTATGTCTTCCTCTGCAGCCAAGAGAAAAATAAAGGATGATCCTGAATTTTCTTCATTACATTTAAGATTCTATTAAAGGAACTTAGTGCTTTTGGTAGGCAAGCAGATGAGCAGAAAATAAGCCTTCTTCCTTGCCATCCTGTTTGGCTTGTCTATGCTCTTCCTATGCGCAGATGTGGGAGTAAGTTTTACCTTTTTGAAGTCTACAGGAAAGATTGTCTTTTTTCTTTTTTTTTTCAATGCCAGCTTTTTTTGTCCCTGAGGGAAGTGGGAGGAGATACAAATATCTGAGTCACCACCACCCCCCTTTTCTTTTTCCCTGATGTTCTTGGGATTTTTTTGCCTTGGGATTGCTCTTGGACGAAGAAATGCTTCTAGTGAAACACAGCTATTGTAAAAACCATGTTTAGAGAAAGCCCAAGAAAGCAGTATGAAGATGCTCATTTAGTACAAGGCAGAAGGTGAACTTTTTTAACATATTGTTCTGTGTTCATGGTATATTATCCTGCCCTTCCACTTCAGTAACAGTGCATGCATTTGTGCTGTTCACGTAACTCTCACAGAAGCTTTTCTCCATGGTGTTTTTTCTTTCAGAATTTCAGCCAGTGTAACTGGATTGCCAAGTGATTGCCTTTTCTTAATCCAAATCTTTTCAAGCATCTTTCCTGTCTTAGAACAAAGTGATTTAAAAATAGCAATTATGTCTAACTGAGTCATCAGGGTTTGTATACATGTTCATTTGCGGCTTTATTACTGTTGGCCATTTTCTTTTTCCTTCCCCAATAAATAACCTGGGGGAAGTATTTTTTGAGAGATCCTTTAATTTGCATTATCAGAAGTTACTTTAGTCATCTTAAAATAACTCACAAATAGCTCTTTTCCATTCCTGTGTAGAATAGAAAGCCAGGGAGGGACAAGATTTGCCAAATAGGAGTAACAGATTTTCATTATCCTGCATATCAATGACTGGAACAATTGCTCATTAAGCGAGATCAGTTAAACTTACTTTGACTATGTGAGGGCTTTGCAAATGGGACTAACCACCATGCTTTAAGACATTCTAGCATGGCCTGTTTTGAATCTCCCTGCTTTATATAAGTAATAATTCACAAAAATCCCCTAAGCAAGAATTAGTATCTAGTGAGTCGTGTCCCATCTAAGTATTTTAACTGTTGACCTAGAGCATCACGTAACAGCAAGAGTGACCAGAAAGTGCTCTTACTCAAAATACGTCGCTATCCTAGTAGTTACGGTATTCTTCTGACAGCTGAGAAACCCAGGTTTCTTGTATGCCAGGGTAAGAAAACAGATATTAACCAAATGTTTGTGCAACTTTTATTTGACTGCCAATAGGTTAGTCACACAGTCCTGATTATAGGAGGAAAAGCCAGTCTGTCCACAAACTCTGAGAACTTGTGCATTTCCTACCTTTTTTGCAGCACTGTGTGAATGTTCGTACTCACTCTCAGCCTTCAGCTTAGGCTTGCTTCTAGGAACAGAGAAGTGCCAGCGGTGTCATGGCTGCCTGAAGTTTCTGCCTTGCTATCAGAGGCAACAGCTTCTTGCTGTTTCTGTTGTGAACTGAACAAGTTTAGTCTTAAAAAAGTTGTGGGGTTTTTGTCCCCATCCCTCATACTTGAAGCTGCTCCTGAATTTAGCAATTACTGGTGAGGCTTCCTTCTAGCTCCCAGCTTTATTTTTATTCCTGGCTAGATTGTATTTCTAAGTTTTTGTGCCTATTTTAAGTATTTTCTTTCATCTGCCATAGTGATTATCAGCCTGTGTTTTTGTAGGGTTAAACAAGCCGTTCTTTTTTCTTTTGGTCTCTTATTATATGATAATATCCCATTTTCCCAGTTATCTCATTAGTCTTTCTCTGAGCAGTCTGATTCTCTGAGATTTTGCTGCTAATGAAACAGTACCAAAGAAAAACACTTGCTCAGGCAGTTGCTGTTGGCAAGTTGCTGTTGGCTGTTGTTGTTGGCAGGTGCTGTTGCCCCTATTTCATCTCCCTTTGGCTAGGAGTGCTGTCAGAATGAAGCCTTTTCCTGCTGACCACAAAGACTCATGCTTTTATTTCTGTGTTGGTGAAGTGTGGTTCAGTGGCCAGCCGAGGAGTGTGACGGCCTGGGCCCAATCTGGTAGGATTTTTTAGTTCTAAAAATTTTATGTTCGAGGGACTGATCTGGATGCTGGGGAGTGGAATGGCTCCAAGATGTCATCATCTGGGCTTGTTTGCAAGCGCATGGCAAGGGCCTGGGGGGGAGAGAGGGTTTGCATGGGCATGGGGCATTTTGCAGAGTGAGCACTTTCCACTTGCAAGCCAAGAGCTTGAAGCAGCATGATGCACTGTAACGGAGCAGTGCAGACATGGCCCTGCTGTTTAACCAATGATTATAAAATGCCCTGGCACTAAAAAGATAAGAAACAGAATATTAAAGGTTGTAAGGGATATCTTTGCTAAAACCCAAACATTTCAAGAAAAGCTACTGATGAATCCCTACCATACAGTAGTGCTAAACTGCCTGCTGCAAATTGCCCTCTCCTGCTCTGAAGAATGCAAAACATTCTTAGCAATCTCCAGTTAAAAAAAGTTTACTTTAAAAATGTTCATAGGATTTTCTCCTGTTTTCTGAGGCAAAAAAGGCGAATTTAGATGTGTTATATGGTGGTGAGTTTAGTTAATAAGTTCTCAGTAAGAACCTTAAAGAAATATGATAGTGGACATGATGTGAAAGTGGCTGCATGAGACAGTGAGAGTGCATGATTGCCATGACTCAAACTCCTTTTTCTCCTAGAGGGAGAGGAAGGGCGTGGACAGAGCATGACAGGAAAACAAGAATCATATTGAATTAAATGACATGCCAAAGAACAAAATTGAGCTGAAGAAGGTATAAGAAACCCTGAAATTGGGGAGATTTGTATATAATCTTTGTGGCTTTTTCTTATTTACGTAACTAATTAACAGTAATGGCTTAGAACTCAGTTTCCTCTTCAGGCACTGGTTCTTGGCAACAAAACTGTATCTGTCTGGTCAATATGTAGTCTCCAGTGCTCAGCTGAAAAGGATATGACAAAGATGTGAAGGTTAGGCCTTCCACGCTGCAGAAGGGGTTGCTGCAAGATGAGGTGGGACTGCACTCAAGAGAAAATGCTCAGTTGTAGTTTTCAATTCCCAGACCTGAACTATTGGCAAAATAAGCGCTAAAGTGAGAGAGCTGCATACCTGTTGGTTTCTTGCTTGATTTTTCCATTCTTTCTGAATGCTTAGGGGTAGATGGATATGAAACATGAAGTCTAAGCACACAGAAAAGAGATAATTTTTCCCTGTAAAACAATGCAACTGTTAAAGAATCCAGTTCTCTGTCGTGTATTGCTGTATACACAGACAAAGCAAGTGCTGCCACTCTGGGATAATAACACTTTGCAGCTGTCCTCTGCAGGGGACAGTCATACTCAAGATATATTTGTTTGAGGGGTTTGCTTTGGCTGTGTGGGTGTAAGAGGATGTGCATACAATCTGATATCTTCGGGTTTTCAGAAAAGTGGGACCTGCACAAACAGGGGAAATGTGCCTGATAGCTGAGAAAGGCAATCACTGACCAACAGTTATCATCAGGTCATGAAAACAGCCTTATAGTGTCCTGCCTCACCTACCATGAGCCTACACTACCATTGGAAGTAGACACATCAACTCTGAATGGCAAAAAGCTAGAGATGGTTTATAAAGCTGCCTTGCTTTGCTTCTAAAAAAGAGATGCGGTAGCCTGGCTTACCCCAAATTGCTGTGAGCACCCCTTCAGTAGTAAATGAAGCTGGAGAGCTGATGCCATGCTTAGGCATAAATTCAGCTTCCTAAAAGTGAAACAAAGTGAAAAGAACTCTCTTACAACAACAAGGGAGCAACATTGCAACAAACACAGAACAATTTCATTTTATTTATCCCTTCTGCCTCAGGCTCCTAAATGAACCAGTTCCAGTCCTGTTGAAGGCATTTGCAGTCAGCCTTTTTGTAAATTTGTCAGGTTCCAACTTAAAATTGGTTCTTTCTGATTCCCATTACTCCTGATGGAAAGCTGTTCTAGAACAGCGCATCTCTGAGAGCTGTTTGGGAGAAGGCATCTGAGTGTCTAGGGTTTTTTACCGTTTGGAATAATTTGGAGGAGAATCATAAAGGAATACTATAAATCACTTTTTTTTCTACTTTTTAGTAATCATTAGAGGGGAATACAGTCTTGCAAGACACTACTATGATTAATCTCTTGTCTTTGGAGTCATTGTGACAGTGGCCCTCTATTTCCATGTTTAAGGGCAGCTCGAAGGTTAACAATATTCTTTCCTAATATAACAAATTCTCTATAGGATAATAAGAACTTGAAACATCCTTTGCTGCAATCATTCCATTGCACAGCTTGATAAAGAAGGTTTCTTTCGTTTTATTGCATTACATTACAATTGGCATCATAAATGCATAGCACAAGAAGCATTCACAGTTCAATAACTTTTACTGGGTGCAATGGTCTTTAAAGATATCTCTTAGTAGGCATGGACAGGTAGAGAAATGCAAAATCATCCCAGTTCTTGGTGGCTCTCTATCACTGTTTTCCTCAGTCTCTCACACTCTGCATTTATTGATTTATAGATATTTATAGAATTTTCCACTGACTAGGAAATAATTAGCATTAAAACTAAATATGACTCAAGCAACGCTCATGATCCTGTGTAAGCCATAGCGAATGGGACGTAGTATTGTCAGCTGGGTGTAAAAAAGCCATGCTTCAGGCACCACACATAGGCTAGTTGTAGAGCTGGGCTGCTGCTAACAGGCCAAAGTTAGAATTATCATGTGGTTGTCAGACTTCTGCAGTGATTCCGCTTAGGTAGAAAGTAGAAGATCTTGTCCCTTTATCTGCCGCTTCATTGATTTTTTCCATACAAAACCTAGCTATGAATTTTGTACAGACTGCTTAAACTTGGCTGTGACTCACAAAGACATGAATCCAGTAATGCCTTTTTTCTTAACTGAGTTTCTTAAACATGAAGAGCAAGAAAAAAAAACCAAAACACATACACCACAGATCTGAAACTTTGATAAGCTTCTAAGTAGTGTTGTGTAGGCTTTGTACATCTTTGTATATCAGGTTCTCACTCATGGTACTGGATAAGCTTAGCACAAGAAAAGAAGCATTTCATAAAAGGAAAAATCCAATAAAGGTCACATTTCTGTACATTACTTTCTTACAACTTATATAAAGGAGAGGATTTTTTAAGTTAAAAGTAATACAAAAACTGAGAACTATAGTGCAGGCCCCCAGAAATTAATGTGCATCCTGTACATGTTAATCTGTTCACCTCAAGGAGGTTTATCTTCAGAGATCAGAAGACATAAATCAGACTCAGATATATGTTCTCTCACGTCACCTTCCATTGCTTTAAAGAGCAAAACTTAAAGCTGAAGGAGATTCTGATGCTCCTGTTGATATATCTTTTTAGGGGCTTTAGAGAATTTGATGGAGCTAACTTCATCTTTGTGGGTATAGGGTGCAAGAGTTGAAATTCACTGTAGCTTCCAGTATGCAAATCACACCAAGAACATTTTCCTATTTGTTATTAACCCATGACAAAAGGACAAAGTCTATGGAGCCATTTCTGAGGTACTGACAAACCCCAGAAATCTGTTGCTGCTAACTTGACTTGTTCAAAACCATGTACTTTTTTAGGCCTTAACATAAATGGTTAAAAACCCCCACTATAAAGCAACAAACACGATGCTCTCTTCACAGTATCCCAGTGCCAACACCTCACAAAAGGAACATATGTGATGTCTTAGATGTACCAAGTGGGGTTTGTGTTTGCTTCAAATCTTAATCAGTATTTACTCAAGTACTATAAAGACTCAACACTGCTTGGGAGAAGACTATGAATGAGTGCTAAGCATTAACAAAGCTTCATGGCTTCTTTGGCTGATACCCACCACCCCAATTTTCAATGAAGGCATCACAACCAGCATACAACCTACAAAAATGTCTGACGATTAAATACAGAATTAATGGTCCCATAACTGTAACGTTTAGGTTCCAATTTACTTCACTATACAGCTTTTGTACAACATGCTTATTTCTGTTTGGCTTCCTCTTTTTGCAGGTTTATTTATTTCATAAAACCTTGTAGCAGCTGTTTTCAAGACTTCCTTGAGGTGCTGCAAGGGCATCCTCACAGCAGCTTTCTACTGCTGCAGAAAAGAAAAAAACCCAGCCAAAGCCACTTAGAATTTGGAGAGAAGGCCCAATTTAAACACACAATTTCAATAACAATGAATTTGAGATGAAGCTAAGAAATACTGCGTTTTCCCCATCAAAGTGCACCTCCCAAGGCAGAAAATAAGAAATAAACAGAGTGTACAACATACATCATTCACAGGACAATACAGTAAAGAGAACTTCCAAAAAAAGGGGCTAAAGACTTAATTCAAAGACTCAAAATGCAATATATGGAGAAGCGCGGCTTTGGACTTACACGCAAGTGAAAACTTAAGATGCAGCTGAATACTCAGATAAGGAAAAAACTTACCATCCTGTACTTTGAGTTTTTTCCTCCAGTAGACTGAAAGATTGTACTATTACACAAATACAAAAACTGACCTCTGTGCACCAATCCAGGAGATACCACAGCATCCTATGCTCTTCAAAACCAGCATGACTGCGGAACTAATTTCTCACACTTATCTTTTTCCCTGAACACAACATAGCTTTCTAATACGATCAATACAAGGACCATTTATTCTCCTCTCTCTCTTTCCCTCCAAAGAAGGCATTTAATTACAGTATGATAAAATGAGCTATGAAAGAAAGGTAAAACACATCTACCTTGCACAGATATGGTACTTTTTGGCTCATCTTGAGCTTGCATCTCCTGTGTGCTGCGGTTACTTGCCTATGACAAACTTGGAAGAAAAATAATACTTCCAAATGACAGCTAGTGTTTTTACGCACACCGTGCATTATAATAAAACAATCCAGGACATGATGACTTTTAGAATATTTTCACAGAAGCTTAGCGGGCGTAGTTGGGGAAGACAAAGCTCCTATCAGTTTTAAATGAAGAAGCTGAAGTCAAACCACAGAGATCAAGGCTAAATATTTAGCAGAACTAACACAGATAAAGAATTATCCTTTTTTATACAAGGGCTTCCACAGAAGATGCTTTCACAGTAGATATCCCAGTATTCATAGAAATAGTTACCTCTGCGGCTTTTAGCTGTCCACTTGCTGCTTTATACTCTGTTTCTAGTCTGATCTTCTCAGCAGCCACTGCAGTGCTCTGAAGAATCAAATCTGCCTTGAGGATGTTCAGTGATACACAGTTCTACACAGGAAAACAGTAAATATCTCTTTTTTTTTTTTTTTTTCTACAAGATACTCGAAACTGATAAAATTACTATCAGGCTTTAGAACTGATTAATTTTTTAGTCATACCATACAATCTCATACACGGTTCAGCTCTTCAACAAATTCAATGAGAAAAGGAAGGTGCCTTACTGGTGACACAAGCTCTTCAAGATGTATAGTCCCCCAGCTACTTTTAGTCTGTAAGCATATAAATCTCACTTGCAACCAAACCATTTTACACCAAAAAGGCACATTCACTTTTCCTATGCCAGATACTCACATATGAAATGCAAGAAAAGACAAAGCCATCTCAATTCTTTCTCAGAGACAGAATAAAACAGGTGGATTTTGGTGGTCTTTGTAAGTCACACACAGAAATGGAAAAAGGTCAAAAAATAAACACATGAGACATGTGTTTCTCACTGACGAGATGACTGACAGTGACTCTAGTGTCTTGCATCTTAACTGGAACAGACAACAGAAGGATGCTCTATTTCGGAAGTTCCTTGACAGATTTTAGGAATCCCCAGAACCTGGTCTAACACCTTTGACATTAAATGGTTGCTTCTTTAAATGAGTCAGCCTCAGGAATTAGCAACATATTCTTGACTGTGCAAATGGCAGCTTTAAACCTCAAATTATGGGGCACTGAGAACACCAGTTTATAATATGCCAATTACAAAAAACCACAAACAAACACAACCCCCACCCCCCAAAAAAAAAATCTTCTCTCTTAATGAAAAGGAGAACAAGGTTCCAACTGTTGGCCTGTTCCAACTGCAAGGGACCTGTACAATGAAGTTTTCAGTGTTAGCTTCTGACCACAATAGTGAGCCAAGGTCTGAGATCTTTACTATTTACCTGTTTCCAATCATTGTAAGGGAAGTACACTGAGTAAAATCATGACAAAAGGAGATGAAAAATGTAAAAAGGTTACTCAAATACCACAACGCAAAGAGAATTAAACGCAAACCCAGTGCCAGAATCTGAAACAGTGGAACAATGCTGTTTCTGTCTACTGGTTGCAAAGTACTAACATATATTAGGTATGTTCCAGGTGCAGTCTGGCACATCTTTGTGTAAATTTTTTATCACTTTAATAGCCTACAGTTAGTATAACTACAAAACCTATTGGAAAAGCACAAAGACACATACTCGGAAGCCTTCATGAAGTTTGGTTTGGGGATGACCAGAAATGTATGGATTTCAACAATTTTGATAAAACATATAATGAAATATCTTTCTTTTATCAAACCATTTTCTTCTCTTCAGTATGTATGAGCATGTATTTCCTACAGTATGCCAAATATAAAAATATAAAATATAAAATATAAAAATTAAGCTGACACATCACTGAAATAAATCCCTTTGATAATCAATAACTATCTCAAGCAATACCATCCTTGTTCCCCTACACCCCTGATATACTGAGAAACATCCAGTATGTGTCAAATCTGTTTTTCTATACTAGGTGAAAAAGAGATGAAGACATTCCTTCAGGCATGTCATACAGCAGTCAGTAAACAACTCCAGGTGCACTTTACAAAAGCAACACACTTGGACAGATTATGTGCTGGGAAATGGGCATCAAATTAAAAAAAAAAAAAAAGAAATCAAAAGCGTGTTCTAGAATTTTCTCTTAAATATAAAGCATTTGCACACGTTTTGAAGACTGTTACTTTTCAGTACTGTTATTACCTGTACAAGTTCTGTAACATAATCTAGAGTCTAAGCAACCCTTTCAACACAGCAGGTATTTTTTGTCATTTGGCATTTCAAAATTGCTTTGGCTAACTGACCAAAGGTGATAACTGAAACACTCCAGTTGTTGCAGTGCATGCTTACCAACAAACAGGAACAGCCCACTCACTTGGAATATTTATTCAGTTATCATGTAAATACCAACAGTGAATGTATTGAAATTGCCCTGACTTCAAAGGTAATACTCAACTCTTGAAGGGTAAGCAAGAACACATGTCAACATTATTAGTAAGGCCTGGTAAAGTTAAAACATACATGCTCAAAGAGGCTGCAAGAATGGCAGTATTTTTTCTGCTGAGTGCAAACGCACAAACACATTCCCCTGGAACTAAAAGTAACTGCTTCTTGTTCCTTAGTTAAGAAAAGTTCTCAGTTGAGAAAATTCACTTCCTGTCAGCTCCCATTACTAGGGTGTACAGCCTAAATGAAAGCAACAATTAAGTTCAGAATGTTTTCCTTTTTTTCGAATTAAAGAAAACCTTATGACATTGGAGCCTGAGATTCAAGTACTTTCCACATCCCCGCCCTCTTCCACAATCATGGATCCTTACAGCTTCCAGCCAATTTTTCACATGACTAAAGCTACACTTTTTTATTCAATAAAAAGACAAAAAAGTATTATGGACTAGGGTGAAATGAAAAGTTCACAGAATTATGAACATTCTTAAAATGTACGGGCCAAAATGGGTAAACGCTTCATTCCTAGTTCATGCCTGTATCAACTGAATCAGATCATGGACTGTAAGACTTCAGCCCCTGAGAGTCTAAATCAACATAAGCAAATTATCTAAAAATCAAATCAACAGATGAACAAGTTCAAGTTCATAAAAGCTTCAAAAGATGTTATCTTGAAGCAAGTTGGCTTGTAAACATTTACAGTAACACATCCAAATATTGTGTACTCTCCTCCTTGAGTTACAATAATTGGACTTTTCTTAATAGTGGAACACATACGAAGTTAAAAATCCATACCTTTATGAGTTGCGTTAATTCAGTAACAAGTCTTGCTTTTTGGTTATTTATTTCTTTGACCTTTATATCTGCCTGTTTAGATTGCTCCTCTAAGTCGATAGCATCTTGTTCCAGCTGTCTTAAACTATGGGAGAAATCAATATTTGATTAATCCTGATTAAAAATAAACTGTACAAAAATACAAAAAAAATCTTTATCTTGGTGATGAAGCAACAGTCAGCAACAATAGGAATCTGATACCTAAACATTCCAAACACTTTAAAGACATTCCCAATCTATGCACTTTAAACCTAAGAAATTCAAA
>JANHGB010072434.1:0-17502 GCA_026283785.1 Coracopsis vasa
CGCCGCGGAGAGGAGAGGAGAGGAGAGGAGAGGAGAGAAAAAAGGAAAGGAAAGGGAAGGGAAGGCAAGACAAGGGAAAATTTCCTGACACTAAAAGCCACTGCATGATTTGGCTATCCCATAGGTCAGTCCCTGAAAACCTGCAGGACAGGTGACAAAAGGGTAAATCTAGCTCCTAGGATACTTTATCAGTCACAGGAATGCACAAACTCTATAGGAACAAGTTAGCAGACAACAACAGTCAAAAACAGGGATAAGGGAAAGAAGTATTCTCTAAAATTACACAAGTGGACACTGGTTACAATGACATCAGAATTGCTTTTTAAAAATGGTTGCAAATTATATGAAAAAATTGTTGTCACCTTAATGTTGCTAAAGAACTATCAAGTAAAAGCAAACTCTAAGCATTTAAAAGCTCTAGGGATAGAATCAATATTTATTCCAAAGATAGTCTCCATAGATAGATAGATAGACTCTACTTACTTTTCAGTTTGAATTTAAATGGTATAGAACTGCAGATAGCTTGCCATCTTTTTTCTTTGTTTGGAATATCTTTCCAAGAGAAGTGATAGAAATTCCCTCTGTAGTATCATCCCAAACTACAAGATCAAATACTATATAACTGGCCTTTAGCTGTCTGAATGACTAAAATTAGAGTATAATTTCTGCAGAGAAAAAATTCAAAAGTTTTTTGGAACACATTGCCTTTCTTTGAAAACCATTTTCTAAAATCCCTGAGACACTATTGGAAAGCTTTCATTGCAATTTTAATGTAAAAATAGTAATGCAATCATGAAATAATGCCCTCAGCAACTTTTCTTTCACACACCTCCTTTTTGCTCTGCTTCTCCACTGTCTTCAAGGAGAAATGATCTGCTTCTCACAGCTTCAAATATTTTGGAATTTTTCCTTATTCATCCTCATGTTTGGTTTGCAGTAGAACTGGCTGATTAGAACTTGGTAAAATTATACATTGTGAATTTGCTTTTCAACTTGTTGATGCAGGGAAATGCAAACTAAAATGTGGTTGTGCTGTGGTTTTTCACAGCATTCTTCTTTTTTTTTTTTTTTTTATTTTGGAAGCATATTACTGTAAGTAGAGAAAATATTAAAGGTATTCATTATTATGAGACCTTTTTTTCCTGTGAAACAAATGGCATTTCCCCACAGTCACCTTAAAGCAACATCTAAAATACCACACATCTTTCTCAGTTCTCGAACAGGAAATGACAATTTTGTCTCTTGTTTGCTAACTATCAAGATAATGAATATAGAAAGATAAACTGCTCCACTGACACATTTTTATTACTCATTTAAGCTTCAGAGAGATATAATATCAGTAATATAAATTTCAGTATCAGAATGGAATGAAATAATGCTTCTGTCCATTATTTTTCCCTATCTCTTCTGTTTTCTCTCTCATCTTTGCCAGAGGAATATACCCAGGATATCACTACCTGAACAGTTAATCAATTTTTTAGACTAATGATTTTCATGTCTTTTTGTTAGAGGTTTCCACTTCCTCTCCTTGAGCAGCTGCTGTTTTCTCTGAACCATAGCAACCAGTCAAGCAAGCAGAATAAGTAGCTCCCTCAGAAAGCAACACCAGGTCTGCTTCATAGATGATCAAATGAAGAGTGCTTCATCGCAACAATTCCCATCCTCCATTACTAGGCTTATAAATATTATTTATCATGGATGAGGAGTATCATCAAAAGGACAGTGATATCAATAACCTCACCAACACTTCTCTAGGGTCTACAGGCAGATGCAGTTGAAAATTTTTTTCAGTGGTATTCCATGTAGTTTGGATCCTAATGTCATAAGAATAATTATATTTGTGATAGGAAGAGGACAGCTTGTAGCAGCAAAGAGCTTTTCTAAAGGCCATATGGCTGGAAAAGAGTAGCCTAGCAGGACTTCTCTTCTTTGGAAACTTGGTATTATAACAGCCTAGCAGAAATAAGAGCACTAGGAAGTGATTATTAATAGTTCACATGACTTAGCAGCAGCAGATATTTCCATTCTTTTTCTACAGTCTGTTGAAGCTTACCTACCCTACCTGGAGAAGACATTGCTTTAGTTTCACACTTTCCATCAGAGGCAAGCTAAGAAGTACCAGTGAGTTTCAAATATTCCTACCTTGTAAGGGCATGTTGATGCCTCAAAATAATAGAAAATTCTTAAGAAAGTTTTTGGAAGAAAAGGAGATAAAGATAAATCGTCTCTGCTTTCTTACTATTTTTCCAGTGTACCACTTCCTAAGCAAGAGTTTTAAGAGCACAAGTCCTTAAAAAGTGCAAGAATAGTGAAGAGCATTACAAATTCAGCATCAAAAGTCAAGTAAAACAAGAGTGATGATTTACATATGCATATAGAATGGCAAAATATAATTCTGATTATTTTTTTACTAGATATCATCACTTCTTTTTGTTATTGCTAAAATAATTAACGATACTTAAAAAAGACTGGTAGACATTTCCATGATTTGAATGAAATTGATTAACTACATCATCAGAACAAATATTGCTGTTCTGTATTTTTGTCCAAACTTTGATTTAAAGTTTGTAAGAATAGTTATGTAGTTAATTTACAATGTTAACTGGATGTAAATGAATGTCACTCTTTCAGGTAAAGGCTTATGTGCTTTATTATCTAACTTGCGTTTGCAGAATAGGAAAATAACAAAAATCATATTTATTTTAAAAGAAGTTTTCAAGGAATTCCATCATTAAAATTTCAAATACTGCTTGATTTGAGTGAGAGACAGCTCATTTTTAAAGCATACAATAAAATCATTCTCACCTGAAAACCCATTATTATATCTGATGGACATCAAGTGAATGTATCAAATTAACAAAAGTTCTGTAAATTTCCTCTGGTCAAATAAATTGATGCCTTTATACTGGGAACTTTTGACAACACTTCATTGAGGGAGAATTAATAGTTCATCAAACTCAAGATTAAGGGTTTGAACAGTTCACAAGAATGAATTTATACATCTATATTTTCCAAGCTTTGTTTGAACACACAATGAATAAAATAAATTTTATTTTCTTCAAATACTGCATTTTAGATGTACTGATATAATCTGTAATTTTCAATGTAAGAAATGAAGTAGAACTTTATTTAATTCTGAAATTAAATATATTTTTTTACAATTAAAATTTAATTTTATATATATATTCTTTATATATATGTGTGTGTGTATAAAAAAGCTATAGGATCACCACTACGCTAAAAAAAATAAAGTTCTTATATTAAGAATGATTCTTCTGCTGTTAAATTTCACAAAAGTGACCATCCTGTCTGGATAGATTTGCACAGTCTGAGGTTTTCAAAGCACTGTGCAAAGAATAACTAATTATGACAATTGCCAGTGAGATGTAGCTTTGCTCTTCAGTCAGTTGTTTGTGAAAATGTTGTTCCATTTTCTTAAGAAAAGCAAGAAAGTAGTATCACTGGTTACTGCAGCTGAGAAAGATACTGTCATTCACTGGAGAGTATTGTTATAGGAAGTTTCAACCAAGTGCAGATATACCTTCAAAGGTATAGTGAAACTGCATGACCTTTCAATTAATACATAAGAGGGTAGTTGGAATGTGAGATAATAAGAATAAACAGAACACTCCAGTATTTTATTAAAATATGAAACATTCTTTGTGTTTACCTTAATTTTCAGACCAAAAAGCAACTTTAGCTCTCTGGTTTTCCTCCACTGATGCTTGTGTCTCAAGTTTAATTAAGCTTTATGAATTCATGTAAATTTGGAAGACTTAGCAAAGGCTTAGATATGCTTGCCTGGCAAGAACACAGTTATTTTCAGTCTAGAGCTGGTTTTAGTTGGATGGTGGAAGAAAGAGTTTATTGCAATAAGTGAATCAAATTCATGGTGAAAGCTACAGAAATATTTACAGCATAAAGAAGAAATAAGTGATCTGGCAAGATGCTATGGCACTTGATGTAGATGTAAATCTTAATATGAGGGAAAAAAAAAGGGAAGTAAAAAAAGAGTTGACTAACCCTTAGAATAGTTCTCAGGTACCATCTATATTGTGCTGCCTTTACTCAGTAAACTACACATACCACCACGATGATATCACTCCAAGGGCCTCAATTAGCCTACCCCTTTTTATAATCTTTCACACCTTTTGTTGTGGTCAAGAATCTTGTGAAGGATGAAGTGGATGCTAATATTTATACAGCACTTAATGTAATTGAGTTGTGACCTGGTTAGGCATAACAGTTATATAAACATATATAAAAAATGAGAGAATCCTGCAGAGGTCAATGTGCATTGATTCTTAGATCTGAGGTTTTGTTGGTCCTCTGGGCACAGGAAATATCAGATGTATTATGACACATTGAGTGTGGTCTGTCAATAAATTAATATTTAACAATCAAGAGAGATTAGGACCTGAATGTTGGTTTTAGAAAAACACTCCAAAATTCCAAACTAAGTTGATTCCCTGAAAACAATAGGGAAAGCCTAACAGAAACCAATTAACTTGAAGGGTTAAATAGACATTTGCAGAAGTACTATACTTAAGGTTTGAAAAATACAGGTTTAGGAAGAGGAATGACCTAATGTAGAAATGTTAAACATAGAGTTTGAAAGAACACTTCATTGTTGAATGGCAAAGCTGTAGGAAGGGGTACTTTTTTTCTCTCTAGATATAGAATGTAACTAGAAGTCTGACAGAGCGCCAAGTCTTTTTTTTGTTGGAAAAAACAATAAAAATGTAAGTTAATGAACAAGTAAAGTTTAAAGAAATGTGTAGGTATCTCTTAAGAAAGATGTTCTTTCCTAAAATAGTCTGTTTTAAGGAAGTGTGCAGCTCTTTGGGTGTTTCAAAATAGTTTTTCTTTAACTTTGCATCACCACTGTAGAAATACATGTAGAAATACATGAACTCACAGAAAAACGGCCTCCTCTGCCTCACTCATAAGACTTCAACAGTTTTTTTTCTGTCTGACAGTAAGCCATATTTTAAAAAAGGATGCACCTGGGAAGCACAGGGAAAGGCTGAGAGGTACAAGTCAAATTGTACAGGCACAAACACCTCAAATATGGTGCCTCGGATGATCACATTTTTTTTTTGTAATCATAAAAGCATCTTTGCATCTCCTCAGCACTGCAAGTAATACATTCTTCAGTATACAAGTGCCTGCATTTCCTTTTTCTGTTCAAGAAATTTATCTTCTAGCTGTTGTTTTGACCTTTTGTTTGTATATGTTTATAAACATAAGATTGAGCGAATACAAAATCAAAATGATTCATTAGAAGCGATATAAAACTGCAGAATGTCTTATTGTTACTTTTCAAAACTTTTAGTATTTGTAGTCGTAAATTTTTATTAGAACAATGAAACTTTGTGTATTGTGTTGTCTGGGCCTTTGTGGAATGCCAGGCTCATCTCACTTTTGCCAGTGTTCAATGTAGAAAATGTAGACTATTATAATAACCTTTCTGCTAATTCTGTTCTGATTTTAAAGACGGGTTTCTCTCACTTGAGACTGTAGTACACTGCTACCAGAAAACTGTCTTTGGTTTGTAAATAAAAGCTGATGGCACTAACTCCACTTTTAATAAATACAACACATTTCATTAGAGATGTAATGGTCCATATTTTTGTGACTTTGAAGACTGCTTATTCTGTATCTATTTTGTCATAAAGATTGAAATATTCTTCCCTCCTGTCCCAGTTCTCTCTTCATTCTTTGATCCCAAATAGATCACAACACTTTCTGGAGTGTGTCTCAGGTTTAACTGTATCCTTTTCAGTCTGTCCAGTCAAAACCCACTTTTGTGCTGCACAAGGCCGCTTCTTGCCTGGAAGACATAGCAACATTATTATCTAGCAGGCTTGTGCAAAAGCACATTCTGTTCAGCCTCTGTTGTACCAGCTAACACGGTAGACCAGGTTTCTGATCATGTCTGTCTCACCAACATCCACCTGATGAAGAGCTCCCCTAATACCAGCTAATGAAGAAATCCATGGACAGCTCAGGGCATGCTCAGGGAGCTGGGAATTCACTATGAAGAGTGCAATCTCTGAGGATTCATCTTTCCCTGCTTCCAGAACCCCACCTTGAGAAACTGCATTGGCAAGCAAAACAGAGGGGACAGAAGGGACTGCAAAATGTAGCTGAAAGGCTGCAGAAGCTTTGCCTGACTGCAGTATGGTAGGATTCAGAAGTGATATCTCTTAAGTTTGATCTTACTGCAACTTCTGTGAAATGCCATGAGGTGAAGCTTTCAGGTTCTTGTCCTACATTAAAGTTAAATGGAAAGGGAGGCAAGTAATAAATAAGTTTTCCGATTTTAAAAATCATCAATCCCACTACTAGGGAACATTTCAGGGTCAGTAAAACATTTAGTTATAGGTTGGTTTGTCTGGGCTATTTTTTAATCTGAATACCCACAAACCCAACTTATTTCAATAGGCTTTGTCCAGCTAAAGTGGGAAAAATAATCAAGTACTGCTCTCAAGGACAGTAGTGTTTCTAGTACACCACTCTGAACAGAACTGGTATTAATGAGGTAAAAAAATATCAAAGAAGAAACAAAGCAGTATTTTTAAGGAAAGATGTTATCCTAGAGATCCTGAGAAGCAGCCTTTAGTGTTGCGTTATATTTGATTTTAAATTCAACAAGAAGAGGTAGCTGTAAGAAATACTGCAAGTGTATGTACAGAAACATGTGCAGCATGGGAAACAAGCATGAGGATCAAGAGCCCTACAGTGAGAGAAGTGTGACATTGTTGAATTATTAGAGGAACAACTCAAATGATTGGAGTGCTGAAATGGATGGGAAGCTCAAAGATGTGTTTCAGGTATAATTTTTACCTTCTGAATCAATAACTTGTTTTTCATAGATATTAATATCCATAAAGAGTGAGCGGTAAAGGTTCAGAGAACATGCATAGCACCTCACCTTAGCTTCAGCCTTAAGCTGCATCACTCAGCTAAGTGATCTGATCCAGACAGAAAGCTGTTTTCAAGACCAGCTGGTGTCAGGTGCATTTGAAGCATCAGCTACCATTATCCTGAGTCCAATGCCTTACATCTCTACCTAAAGTGCAAGTTCTAGAAAACAAAAATTTGCTGAGAGTACACTTTGTAAAAACTTTAAAAAAGTTTGTGAGAAAATTGACCCTAAGTTCCTCTTGCAATAGCTTTTGCATTGCTGAGGTAATTGTTCTGTATACTCTATGGAAAAGTTTCAGGAAAGCTGGAATACTGAAAAAGAGAAGGTTAAATTCCTCATCTCCATGTGGGAACTCCTACAGTGGAAGGAGTTTGGAGAGATGGCAAATTGTGCAGTGTAGGTTAAACTGCTACTCCTTCACACTAAGATCCCAGTCCTTCTTTTCATTTGATTTTTTGCTCTTGTTCAGTCATGTTATACTGGCTAGATACGTACCTCTTGCAAAGACAAATTAAGAGGAGATTTGGAACAAAGAGGGAGAGCTGTGCTACTTGACAGCGGAATTTTCTGCACTGAAATCTGTGAGTGAAGGCACCCAACCCTATCCATTCTTTGTCTTGGCTTCTCAGGAGGAGGGTAATCATCTGGAAAAAGGATGGGGAAATTGTGCTTGTAGTGGAATCTTATTTTTCTAAAAGAATATTAGATCTGCAGAGGACTACTTTGAGACACATATAGGAATCTAATTTTTAGTAAACAATCATATTTATATAAAGTCTCCCTGTGAAAGTGGTGCAGGTTATAAAAAATCCCTAGAACAATAAATCTTGTTCTTTCTGATGGATATAAATTCTAAGGTCATCAACTATAAGGATCAGATGAGTCTCACATGAATGCTTTGGCCCAGAGCTGCGCTGGTAATAAACAGGAATTTTATAACATTTCTAAGTGCTCCATGACATGTGTTAAATTACTGTAGGCTTCACAAACTGCAGCTCAGAAGTGTTGTACAATTGGATAGCTCACATTTGTTCCCATTTCAACACAATACCTCAACTTCTCTTGTAAAAGAAAAAATGCCCTGTGTTTCTTTGTTTCTTTTACACACTGTCTGATCAGACTTCTTCAACTTTTACATGATTATGGTAAAGTAACTTAAGAATTGCTAATGTCATCACAAAATAAAATACATGTGTTTTTAAATTGTAATGGATCAATTCATTTTATATCAGCTTGTCTAACATTGATCTAAGTTTGCAAGTAAAGTGCTGGACATAGAAGCCCTTCTCAACTTGTGAAAACTAAATACATATCAACTTTCCATCAGTCAGGATGATGACATGCACCCACCTCTTGGCCATTCTGGCTAGGCTAAATCAAGGCTTAGTGTACCAGGCTGCACATCTACGTCTACAATACACCCCTGTCCTAAATGAGCTTTTAGTTCAACAAAACCAGCAATATCCCAATATCCTTATTTTTTCATTTTTAATTTAGATTAAACTTTTGTTAAATTCTAAGTCTATATTTCTATATAAGTCTATATTTCACAGGGTCTCATTATCTGGGGTATGTTTCACAGCCTAGTGAATTGATGCAGGTATTTGAATCAATGTGGGGTCAGAATGTTAACTCCATTTCTGTGCTTGGACATGTCTGTTCCATTGGAATAATCCAGACTGAAAAAATTATGGTGATTCATTGTGAAACAGAGCTTCCACGTTTCAATCAAGACTCTCAAGGAAAAGACAAACAATAACAAAGTATTGTGGGCAAATTCAGTGCAAAACTGAAGAAAATGAGTTGTGGCATTTTTGTTTTTTCACTACAGGCAAAGCCAGAAACTTATTCAAGTGTGCTTTTAATGAAACACGTATGTCTGAGTTTACTCGGCAGAGCTGGTTGCCTAGTCTTCAGCTTATGCTTCCATTTTATTCAGCACTTGAAATTAACAATAAAATATAAAATAATAAAATCCTGCATTTTTTTGCATTTAAAATCAGATGTCTGAAGGTTAAAACAGCAATATTAAAGGGTGAATATTCTACAGGTGGATAGTCTATCAGCAATGAGAGAAGAAACTGGAAATGCACAACTGTTGCCACTCAGTACCACTCCCTACAACTGAAATACTGAGAAATCTTAAAAAATATTTCTCTTTCTTCATTTATTCATGGCAGCAATCTACCTCCTCACCCCTGTAGAAAGAATCCCAAATCATAATCTAACCTTGAGGTAGGTAGTGCCTTATTCTGGTTAAGTACCATCAGATCTTCGTGATGCAATCATCATCACCCTGTATAAGAAAAAAGGTGTAAAGTCAGACTGCTCAAGCTACCGTGGTATAACTCTGCTCTCCATTGCTGGGAAAATCTTCGCAAGAATACTTCTGAACAGATTAGTACCCGCTATTGCAGAAGAACTTCTACCTGAAAGTCAGTGTGGTTTCAGAGCCAACAGAAGTACCACTTCTGTGGTTAAGCTATTTTTGTGAAAGAGACATGAATATGGACTTTAGTAGTTTCATCCTTTAAGAATTTTTAAAACAAATGCAGAGAAAACAACCTTTATAATTTTTATTCAGAATATAACTCAAAAAATAAAGGTTAACAGTTCAGGTAAATTAGAATAAAAAAACCTTACCAAATTCTTGGTGAACTAACCCTATTCTAAAATGTATCTTTTTATACGTAATGCTTGTTTAAAAGAAAAAAATCTTGTAAAGTTACTGAAAAGTAACTAAGGGGAGAATTTAAAGTGAAATAGTGAAATAGCTGTCTTTACCAGCTGTTCTGATCTCTTTTTTTTTTTTTTTTTTTTCCCTGGAAGCAAGCTTTTAGGCTTAGCTGGCATCATAGTAGATCAGTTAATATGGTGTTATTTATATCTGAAAATCTGTAATGTTATTTTTCATTTCATTCTGACAGCATTGCAGAAATGATTTGGGGCTTATTTTTAGCTATCAGTAGAGAAATTTTCTAGGTGAAAAGTATAAAATACTATAATGTAATTTATCTTTTACTCTACATTAACATCTTCATTTTTCGAATTTTACCCTTGTTTAGTCATTTCTTCTATATGAGCTAAACTATTAGTTAGAATTAGATGAAATTGATTACCATGTTTGCATTTTTATTTTTTTTTTTATTTTCAGGAACGGAAAAGCAGGAAAATTTTATGGGGTCACCATTCCATGGTCTGCAGCATATCATCTAAGTTTTTCTTTAAAGTTAGGGCTTAACTTACAAATCTGCCATTTGTTTCCCAAAAGTCACAATAACTGCAAGGATGCTTCTGTGATAGTGTCCTTGGGCAATTTATGTTTCTTTCCACCCTACCATCTCTCCCATATATTGACCATTTGACAGATGGTTTAGCTTCCACAGCGGTCTTCCCTTGTAGCCATATTTTGGTCATGGCTCATATTTTTTCAGCTATTTGTTTCCATTAAAGAATTCAATATCTCTTTGCATTTACTTTATGAAACAGCTATTATGCCTACCAGCTTCAAAGAGATTTAAACCAACTATTAGCACAGGGGGTGCTCCATAACGACAGAATTATGTTTCATTAGCCCTATCCATCAAAACATGATTGTCAGCATCATGGGGAATTTAAGACACTCGACATATCAAGTTCTAAGGTCATGCAAATAGATTCTACTCCTGGAGCTTGTCAAGTGCACCCAGCTGGAACACCCGAAGGGTCAGGGACAATGCTAAATCTGTTATACACTGGAAAGAAATATCTGCTGTTGTGTGTAAAAGGAACATAGATTTGGGAAAACTGAACACATATTTTTGTCAAGAAGGAGAAGCAAGTTGCAAAGTCCAATCATGTTGGATTTTTACCAAAGGTAAAAGTGTTCCTCTGCTACAGGCCAAGCAGCCTGTAGGAGGCATTTTGTTATTTGCAATTAAACTCAGCCCCATATTCTGAGTAAAACCCGTATTTTTTCTTCCTTGTGATGATCAAAAATCTCTTGTATCATATATACTCTATGACAGTTTTGTAAGACTGAAACAGATTAATCTATTTACCTGTATGGGACCACTTTTTTTTATAAGAAAATTATAATATAAGTCACATAATTATTCCTAGAGCTTTTTATAGCTAGTGATTTTAAAAAATCAGGGTTCACGTGTAACTACACTCAAAGACCATTAATAAGATATATGAAGCAGCAAATGGAAATTTTCAAAGGCAGGCTATTAAATTGGTCTCTTGCATCCTGTCATGTGTGATTTTAACTCATAAACAACCTTCACAGGTACATACAAGGATTAAGTGTGAATTGAACCAAACCAGAATTGCACTCCTTTTACTGAAGAAGCTTACGAAAAGGTGTTGCTATATAATTTTTGGCCAATTACACATGCATTCTTGTGCCTTCCAAAGAAGTAAAAGCATTTATAGCAGCCTATGATGGGCAAACAGCTTATGATTAGTAGGTATTTCTCATTAGACCTTAAAGGCAGATAGAGTTCGTATTTGTAGTATAATTTTGATAGGAGTCTGGTATTTGGTATGAACACTTTTCTATTGAACACAATACAGAAATGACTGATAGGTGCTTGTTTATAATCCTTACTGTACCAGCATAGTGATTTTTAATCTATGCTACACAGTCAATCTTCTGCAACAGGAGACACTTTTATAACACCACATATACAATAGTAAGAATGACTTTAAAAATTGCTCTGAAAGACCAATACCTAGTTCCTAGGTATTTCAAAATACTGACAATTCTATCATAGCTCTCAGTCAGAAATTCACATAGAAATTAAAATATATAAATATATAAAGAAATATTTAATGACCGAAAGCTGTTACTCCACAGTTTAGTACTGCATCCGAGTTTACTAGTAGTGTGATAAATTTCTGGTTTTCTTCATCCTAATTGTTAGAAGTGTTTTATTTTTTAAAGGAAACCTGATGGACAACCTCTTCCATGTCATCTTGAAGAGTTATACCATTATGATATGATGACTAGAGTTTTACCCTCATTTTCTTTTAGCAAGTAAGTGCTCAAAGTTAAATTAGAAACTAGAGGTATCTTTATAATTGTTATCTCATGTTGATTGCTATTCTATCATCCCATCAAGAGGACTTTGTCAGGTGCATGTACCTTTCATTCTACTAAGCAATGTATTTTTAATGGTACTAAATATCACTCTGCAGATCTAATTTTCATAACTTTTATACATAGTTTGAGCTCTTAAGGCCCAGTAAGGCACTGTACTCTTGAAATAGTTAATGACATCTATACAAGTAAATAAGAATTGTTCCCAATGGAAACAAACCTCTATTTGTATAACAATTGGTGATTCTTCTAAACATAGCCAGTTTGGAGACAAAACCCAGAATTTACTTTTTCTCCACTCAGGATCAAAGACTGATGCATGAAGTTTTATTTCCAAATATCAATCCATGATTTTCAGGGTTATTTTTCAGAGAGGCTATGTCATCGCATAATAAAAAAAACACCCAAACATTCAAATCAGGACACTTTGGCATACTACCTCAAATATGAAATAAATTCAAGCACTGTTATATGAAAACCTGGGATGATAAATTTGAACGATCCCCTGTTAACGATCTGAGGGATAATTAAATATATTTATGAAATATTAGTAATAAACCAGTCTTTGATGGTTTGTATAATCTGATCTCTTTGATTTGGAATACCGTAAGGTTTCATGTTAAGTCTTGTTTCTGAAATTGAACAAAATTTTTCTAAAATGTGTGCCAGACTCTCTTCCCATAGGATGGTTGTGAGTACGTTTTCTGAAGAAAAAAGGTAATTATGCTATATTTACTATCTTAACTGTTTATGATGTTACTGGTGGGTGTGTGTGAAGGCAATAACTCCCTGTGATAATGCCTGTATTTTTTAGTATGTTCAGCTTGTTCCCTGTTATAAAAGGATGCTAAAGTTATAATCTGCCACTCAACATTAGATATCTGTACCTCTCAGCAGCTGAATGTGTTAAGGAAGTTGGTACCTCTCTAGGTCGCTCATGTGGGCATATGCTGCCCCATGATACACTGCAGCATAGCTGTGTAAATAGCTTTGGCAATGATTTGCTTCTCTGACTGAGAGAAGACTGAATTCGATAGTTAATTGTGGTACATATTGCAGAACCTATTGTTGATGAACACAGAGCAAAAGCTGAAAATAAGATGATACCTGGGTTTCTGCAGTGGTCCAGAGTCTTGTTGGGGGGATTGGATAATCACCCTCGCTAGATTATTTGTAAATTGCTAGCCAAAACAAACTTTCCTCTTCCCAAATAAAAAAAATAGTAGGTAAATGTCCTATCTGCTGGGGTTTCTCTTCATCCTCTGGTCACAGTATCAGGACCCTTTTATGCCAGCTTTACCTGGTGCAGGCAAAACATTAGGGAGTCCAGACACTCTCTTTCTCTGTTCCAGGCTGGAAGCAGAAGAGCAGCCGCTCATTAGGACTTCAGACTTCTGCTCTGACCCTCTACTCCCATGAGACCCTGCTCTACTATATGCCTCTCCTCTTTTTCACTGAATCTTGAGTTTTCTCATTTCATTGAACTTCAATGAGCCTTTCATGTTCCTTCGACTAAATGATTCCCAATTATATGACTCCTTTCTGTTAGGTCTCAGGATAAGCGAAAAAAAAAAAAAGAAAAATATAGATCCATGCTCTTCTTAAAGACTACACTGATATCATTGGTGAATTAAGTATACTATTTTATGTATTTATGCTGCTTCCATTAATTAAAATGGTAGCACATCTTTTCCTAGGAAATCTACAATCTGTGCATTTTTTCCTCTAAATTTGAAGTTAAATTAAATTGAAAGTAGAAAACAGATAAACAGCTGTCTGTGATAATAGGGTTTTAAGCGTTTTACTAGACACATCAACAGTTTTTGGTATACAGATAGGGAAATGGGACATATGGCAATGGTGAAGAGCAATTATGACATTTTTTGAACATGCTAATAACACATATGTGTAATCACAGTCACTTTAAAGCTTCTTTATTTGAAGCTCTTCATCTTTAAGTTGTTTTTCTACAATTACATCCTAACAATCATGGTATTAACATGCAAAGTGTGACTTCTGTACCTCTTAAGTGTCCATCAGAACCAATGTTTTAAAAATATAAATTATCTCAGGGTTGAAAGTATATTTTGCAATAGCTCTGTCTAGCTGTCAAAATCTTTATTGCTACACATAAAAAATAATGGAATTATATTTGCAAGACCATGGCATTTATGAAGCCTTTGTAGTGTGTTCATCAAATTTTCTGCATCAAATATTAATTTTATCATCAGTTCTTACCTCATATTCTGTCAATACTATTCCCTTGAAGCTAACCTTGTTAGATCTTCAGTCTTATCATATATTTTATATTTCTGTACATCTTGATTAAAAATACGTCAGGGAAGTATTATGTATGTTTCAGATTCATGTGTACTTGCCAGTATTCTCACTAGACTGACTGTGCATTTTTTTTTGTGATTATCTCTGTAATGATTCTTCTTTGTTGCTGCTAGATAAAAGCTTGATCGTAGTTCAGAAAAGATGGGTGAGTGATGGGCTGAGTTGCCTGCGTATGAATTGTGACCATTCTTGACTCTGTGATAACTAGATTGATTTTAAGCAGAAAACAATCCTGTCGTTAACAGTATGACACATAGTGATGACGTTATCATATTAGCCAAGCTGATTAATTTAACATACAACATTCTGGTTAGTATCCCCCTTTAAAAGCCATTTTGCTTGTTGTGATCACAAGAAGAATGAAAAAGAAACTATTGTTTTTTACAGAAAATATAAATATATATATGTATCTCTTTAGAGGCAGTTCCAGTATGAAATAAGTTGATGTTATTTCAATGAGAATCTATAATAATTATCAATTGCAGCAGTGATAAATATCAACTATAATTAGTTGCATGCACCTTAGGCAGAGGTCCCTGCAAAGAGATGAACTTCTTGCTGGCTTGTACACTGATTTAAAGAGCCGACAATTTAAATACACAAAACAGACAAGGGATATCCATTTCACATACTGAGATTTTTTTAATATCCTGACCCTTCATGTAGATTAATGAATTGGTGCCTGTATGTCAAAGAAGCTTCATTTATTTTATATCAACAGGTGATCTGGGCCCATGTAGAAATAATCTTATTTGGTTGGAGTTTCAAGACGGCCAAGTTGTTTGCTAAATATTACCAAACCCTCAAACAAATTCTTTTGGCAGCAAGATATAAGATCTGTCCTTTTTTTTGTACTGTGCACCTATAAGGGAAAATTCTGTTTTTTCGGGATACCAGTTCTCTTGCTACTATACAGTTACACATCTCTCCTTCAACAGAACACTTTAGAATGGAAAACTGCATGTAAAGCTAGGGAGGGGAAATGGTTCTTTTCATTCAAGAATGTTTTGTGAAAAGGTAAAGTAGGAAAAGAAAAGTAGGGTTTTTTTCATATCTATTAATATAGCTTCTCTATTGAGAGTTTAAAAAACAACAAAAAAACACATCACAAATAAGATTTGGTTTGAAGGAAGACTGTAGCATTATCAAAAATACAAATGGAAGACAATTGCTGGTACCTTTACATACATCTAGTGCATTTAAAAATTTGGAAATCTTTTCAAAATCAGCTTTTTGTAAAATGTTTGGAAACAGAAGCAGGCAAAAGTAACTCAACCGATCACAGTTGTCATAGAAAAAAAAAAGAAATAAATTCCTATAGTGCAATGCATTAGCATTTGCAAGTTTTGCTCTACTGATTTGACCAGAATAATAGGAGACAGTCAGTTATGTTCCCTGGGTAGAAAAAGAAGGTAAAGAGCTCACATTTTTTTAGTATCAGAAAAGGGTAGTTGGAGAAAAATATTGAAAAAAGTATAAAATAATTTATTATTTAATTGAATCCCTTGGGATACAGTATATTTGTGTTTATTTTTAAAAAAGTAGGCTAACCAAGACTATGTTTATCTATATAAGTCTATATATAGAATTCATTCATGAAAAATCATGGTCATTATGTTTTTCTATAACTGGAAAAAAATGGTCTTTTTACACTCTTGTTTAAGGAAGGTAAAAAGAAAACCCACAAAAAGGTTTATGTCAGATTAAAGTGTTTATAGCACCAATTTAAAAAAAAAATAGTCTATTGAGTATTGAAAAGGAAGTTGACAGGTTTCTAAAAGAGAATATTGGCAGTATTCAGTGACAGTAGGAGACGCCTGGATTCAATACCTCAGAAAGTTGTCATTCCCTAATAGGCAATATAAAAATTCCTTGTTAATAAGTAAGTCCATAGCTGATTTTGTTATTTTCATTCTGGTAGTACAAATACAGAAGCTATTCTTAACATTGCATCTGGAAAACATATATAAATCCAGTGCTCTGTACTTTTCCCTGTGTATCTATGTTATTTGTAAATCTAAGTCAACATTTCTACTGTTTAGAGAAAGTAGTAAGTAAGCAAATAAATGAGGCACAGTATGAAGACTTTCATCCAGCTATGAAAATTACATTAGCTGAGCAGCTACAGGGATAGAAAATGAAGCTTTTTTTTCCAAACATTATTCTGTATACATTGTTGAAAATATTTTTCCTGAATTCCTAGACCATGTGGATGGATTTTGTCTTTGCTCCCTCTAAATTTCCTACTCCAAGTGACTATATCTATAATCTTAAATCATTCAGAGTAGCTATCATTTATGGCATAGAGATTTATATCTTTCTTAATCATTAATAAATGTGTTAATTTGAAATTGAAATGTGTTCATGTGGTTTCCTTACATTATAGGTGTTGTATACATCACAGATAGGGAAGGTCAGAATCTATTCTAGGAAGACAGAAAAAAAACCCAACTCCATAAAATTGTAGGGCTAGAATTTATAAAACTGTGGCATGTAACACTTGAATGCTCAGTGAAATGTCTTTGCTGGGGGAACACTGGATTATTGGCAGCTGAATGAAAGATTTGGCCATTTTTAATGAGAGGTTTGAACAATAATAGCTAATGAAATTACTGATATGAAAAACAGGCAGATTCTATTAGGAGCTAAAACCTGTAATCAACTGCACATCTTAATGACTCAGTTAACCAAGAAAGCAGAATACTTTGAAGATGTAAGAATCCTGAGACACAACCTGTTCGAGCTACTAATGCCTGCAGAACTTTCTCTTTTTTATGTATAGCATGGAGAAAAATGAAGCTATTACCTTATAGGATTTGATTGCAGAGTAATGAAGTCAAGTTCATGAGAGTTTAAAGCATTGTACAGGCAAAAATATTAAAATCTGGTTTAAATATATCAATTAAAAAATAGGTGTTGGTGATCGAGACTGATGTGACCCTAAAACAAGTATGAGACTATGACTTTTGACTAAATATATCAGAGCTACAACAAGGACACAAAGCCTCTGTTTGAGAAACTTCATGATTTTACCAGAAAGCTTCAGGCAGAAAACACTGACTGTATAGCTGAATGTTAGCCATGGTTTCATAATGTGTACAGTTCAAGAGCAAAATTGTAAAAACATAGGGGATAGACAAAATATACA
>JANHGB010072437.1:0-12123 GCA_026283785.1 Coracopsis vasa
TGCATTGGGATAAAGGGGAGAGCAGGCCAGGTCACATCTGGTATTAAAAGGATTGTTTGTGCCATGCTCCTTCCAGTGCCTTGGATTGTGAGGGCCCAAACAATCCTTCCCTTCATTCTCCAGCAGAGTGGTATTTCGGGGACACAGGGAGCAGCAACTTCCTCACATCTAATGATGTTTTTTCTCTTCTAGTTTTGACACACACACTACTTGTGTAGTTGAAGAGAGGGATTCAAGTCTAGACTGATAACTGCATCAGAGACTATAGAATCCGTAGGTCATCTCTTTCTTCCCGACTGTCCTTCTAGCAAAGATCACAGACACCTTGACGTTTGCATTCATTGGTCCTGGGGTGCTGGGGACCTCCCAAGAGGAACAGGCACACAGCAGTGATTTATCTATGTCACACACATCTCACCTTAACCATGACAGCAATAAAGGAGCTGCACCCCATGAGGAAACCCCTACACAGAGTAGATGCTCTGGAGTGATCCAGATCCATGTACTGCTCATATGCTCAACACTGTCATGACTGTAAGGAGCACTCCATGTCACCTGCTCCACAGCATTGCCAGACCTCTCTGTGCAAGGGAGGGAGGTGGCTACAGCATGGAAGATCACCTGCCTTCGATGCCAGAGGTTATTTGTATCCATAGGGAAATAAGGAGCCAGCGTTTGCAGGATGGGTGCTTCACGCTGATTGCCTCCCTCTTGACCTTGCACAGCATGGTACTCACAGCGACCTCTCCATTAGCAATATTCATCCTCAGCTCTCTTTATAGGTGATGGCACTTCTATGGCATGATTCATCCCATCGACATCAGCCAAAGCAGATCACCCGCTGGGAGTGCAGATTTCTTGCTGCTGACTGCCAGGTCAGCCAAAACTGATCATCTCCAGTGGTGGCATTTGCAGCCTGCATGTCTCAGGTTAAAGGAGGTGAATCCTGCTCCCCACAAGGCACAAAAGGAGTCTGGGTTCCTGAAAATGTTATAAACACCTCATACAGGTCTAAACTCAACCCTAAGAACTTATCTGGTCTGGAGAGGAGGACATTATCCCCTAGGGCATGGAGGCATCTCTCCTGTGTTGCCCTGTCAGAGCTCACTTAAGAGCAGGGATTTGAAGAGAAACGCATACTTGTCCCTGCCTCTTTGCACTTCAGAGACAGCACTATGGCTCCTCTAGCCAGCATGTAATGATTACTTCTGAATATGTGTGTTTTCACATCAAAGGATCCATATCAAAGCTATAGTTGTATTGTAGCCAGTTATTGGCTCTGAAGGTGTCTGCTGCTGCCTTGTGGTGCAGAAGCATAGGGGTAAAGGGAGTTCAGGCAGTCCAAATCTTGGTGGGATAATGATGAGGACTGGAGGTTTATTGCTTTTAAGACATTCTTGGGGTTAAATATCCCCAGAACAGTGCTCAGGTTTAGTTCCAGAGTTTTCTGTCTCCTGAAGGGAGTTGAGAACGGACCAATGTATGTATCATGTGGACCATCAAGGCAGCAAGCAGCAGAGGATTCACTCACTGGGCAGTGCAGATGCAATGTAGAACTCAGACCCTCAGAAAAGCCCATGAATTGAACACCTCAAAGCCTTTAAAGAATGGGGCAGCTGCTTCCTTAGTTTTGCAGGTAGGATTTCCTAAAAGGCTTAGCCACTTCTTAACCCTGCTCTTAACCCTGCTCCCCTTAGCATCAGAAAGGGAAGGAGGGGGAAGAAGGAAATGACTGTTGTAAGATTTCAATAGATGCTTAGAGTATATTGAGATTGTTCCTTCTTCCATTCTGTGTTGGGAGGATGTGTCCAGCCAAACCCTCATGATTCATGCTATAGAGGCATCAGATCCTGTCACCACTTCTGTGTTTCACTGTAAGAAAGACAGGTTATATTTCCTGCCTGTGACAAAGGACCAGTACCAGCAATTTACAGACAATACCCTAGTTAAGCACAATAGACCAAGTGTGTGTCATTAGCAACCAGACAGGTTCAAAGGCATTTGTACTCCCACCCAGGCACTCCAGTCAGTCTGTTCAGGGTTAGGAGAGCACTGTGGGTGCTTCTTGAGAGCTCTTCTCTGTCAGACCACTAATATAACAAACCCTTTGTGCATCTTTTGTATAGCAATAAATGGGCTTGCAATTCTTCTTGAAAGGTTCAAGTACTGAGGATGAAGTGGTGATGTACTTGGGATCTAACAGCCTCCAGATGCTGGAGGAAGGTGAGAAATATATTCAAGGAAAGACTTCCTTTCTCCCAACTATCCAACCAGGGGGTGGAAATAGAACTTTGTGGTTTTGTAACCTGTTGTAACCGCTAAACTGATGCTGGAGGGCTTCTGTCCCATTGCTTGTTCACCAGGGGCTGAGCAGCCAGGGCTGTCTGCTGTCTCAAGGAAGGGTTCATGCACATCGGTCATCCCTATCCATATATATTTGTTGTAGACATTCATCCATGCCTCAGATCTAACAGTCCAAGGCAATGAGTCCCACTAACTGACCGCATCTTTGTCACATTTTGACTTCCAAACTGACAAAACCTATCTTTAGACACCCAGAATGAGCTCCTAAACATTTCAGAAACTATTCTGTGAGCATTTATAGATTATGAAGGAGAACTTTGGCAATGAATAGGAGTTTTTTCCCATAGGGACCACATCTTGTGTCACAGCAAGAGCACAGCAGCGAAAGCCAGATGGAAGAGCTCGTAGTCTGATTGCAGGTGAGGTTCATGGGTTCTTTGCTAACCAATAACCAAACATGATTTCCAGTGAAACCTATTTTGAAAGCAGGGCACTGGGCCAGGACCTCACCTCTGAGGTTGCTCATGGTTTTCAAGGAGATGCTGAACTCTGTGCCTCACAGTATGTTCCCTGCTCTGAAGTTAACCAAGGGTAAGCTGCTCCTCATGCTTCAATAACAAGCTGGACTGAAGAGCACATTTTCTGCCAGCTCCTATGGATGAGCAAGCACAATTTATGCGATGCATTGTACATAAAGGAGTCACACACCTTCAAGTTGTATGTAGCAGAGTGGCCACAGCTAAAGGTCAATAGGCCAATACTTGACGGGGCATGGCTAATCCTCATGTGCCATTTGGACACCTCCCTGCAAGCAGAGAGCAGAGATTGCGGAACCAGCAGCATTGGGCACCCTTCTTTTCAGTGCTTAAATTATTTACTCTACTGTTTTCTCTTCTCCTGGCAGCTGATTTGTCAGAGCAAGTGAAGCAGCTCCAAGGAGAGTTGTGGCTGCAGCAGGAATATTACAGCAATTAGAAAGGGCCATAAACAGTTCCCTGCATATGAAACCACTCATTGAATTTGACAAGCAGCCTTTTCTTCTTCTCCCAGCCACCAAACACAATGCAGCCTCTTTCCCCTTCACAAATGCCAGCACTTTCTTTCATTCCCACCAAGGGTCCCGTGCACACAGACCAATACACTCACAGACTGAAAGAGACCTTTCTCCTCACTCTGAATGTCTTGTGGATAGAATTAACACTGATGGAGCATGTCACAGTCCGACTGTGATTTAGAGACACATCATGAACCCATGCTGTCCTGGCTCAGGTCCAGCTGTCAGATGTGATAGGAAAGTAAAACAGCCTCATCTACCCCACCGGCACACTGCTCTCTGGCAACCACTGATTTAAGCTTCCTACACGTTATGGTGTGTCATTGGGAGATGATGGATGAGGTACCAATGGATGTTGCTTGCTCGTTCCTGGTGAGTAGTAGGTATGTCAGAAGGACAGCTGGAAGGATTCTCTTGGGCTCATTTCCATGTTTGCCTGGACTAGAGAAAAAGAGAGAGGACATGGTACCAGGGCGGGACGTTATAAATAACTCCATGCTATACTGGATAGGGCAGAAACCTGTCAAGGTTCCTTCAGTCTTCGTAGTCACAGGGGGAGACATCTATCTCTTTACAGAGTTCCCTCCCAGCTATGTATTTTCTAAGGGTTAAAATCTCATAACATCTCAGAAATAAGTCCTATAGGGGATGTTCTAGACCACATGTCCCACCATGAGGTAGAATCAGCTTTTCTCATCCCAGCGCTATCTAATTGCTACAAACTTGGATCTTTGAGTCATTTTGGTTAATGTTCCCTTTGGAAACAGGCATCGTGAGTAATTAATGTGTTGAGTTGTCCTTTTGGGGAGAGATTGGTGGGACTTGAAGAGGAACATGAAGGGTTTTACACCAAACTGCATTGCAATTGTGATGAGCAACAGCATTCAGCACATACCAGCTGCAAACAAGGAGCAGAGGAAACATCAGCCCTGCAACACCAGGGTGGACACAAAGGGCTTTGCATTTGTCTGGGTACCTCTGTGCCCCCTGTGTGTCTCTGTATCTATCAATTTCCTCAACTGTCTCCAACTCCACAGCATCCTTCTGGAGTATGTACCCCAGAAGGACGTTGTTTAGCTGGAGACAATTGAGCAAGCACCACAGGAGCAACTGGAGGCTTGGAGATGGGGGTGGCAGGAGCAGGGGGAGGACACACATCTAAGGATGGGAGGCATATGCTGCTTGGTGTTGTGGAGAAAAGGTTAAGGGGTAATTTATCATTGTCTCTTAAGTACCTGCTTGGGAACAGCAATTTGAAATGAGAGAGCTCTTCAGTTTGCATCACAAAAGGATAACAGGAGCCGCTGGCTCTGAGCTGAAGTGGTGTACTTTCTGAGACACAGGCATAACAAAAGGAGTGAGTGGAGGAAGGGCAGCCCCCTTCAATGGATTCTCCAACCCTCCATCTCCAGTGGTTACAAACCCCCTCTTTCCTTAGCTGCACTTGTTCTCAAATGGCAAGGCTAATTTGAGCAGAATAGAAGGGAGAATTAATCCCTCTCCCCATGAAAATACCAACTGGGCCAAAACCTTTGACACTCCAAAATTTTCTGCAGCTTTATAATTCCAAGAGATCCAGACATGCCAGACTGTTCAGTTTCAGGGATTTTAACCCAAAGGGGACTTAAATAAACTGTGAAATCAATATGCTTGACTTTGTTACCACATTCCTCAGTATTCAGCTGGAAGTCGTGTCCTTTGTTAATCAGTGTTTTCTCATTTTGACACGTTTCTTGTAATGTCATTTTGACCAATGCCATCTACGTGCTATTGGCCTTGTTCCTTGGCTGAACTACACTTCCCATGTCACAAATAACCCTTGATTCTCACAATCACGCAGCTCAGGCAGTGAAGAGACCCCTTGTGCATTATGAGAGACACAAACTTTCAGCAAAGTCAGCTCCGAATGCAGCTTGAAGTTTGGAGATCCCATTTTGCTAACATAATGTCCTCAGGAAAGGAAAATGTCATCTGAGACCAAACTCACAATGAAGTCATTAATCCATAGTGAAAATATAATTAAGGCCAGACATAAAATGAGAGATTTCATCCTTGTGTCATGTAAATAAAAAGTTTTCCTACACCGAATTGAAATGGTGTGAAAAAGCCCTCCTGGGCAACCTGATGGATTGAAAGGTCCCTGGCCAGTTTTGAGAATGATCCATTGGACATAGACCTTGGTGACTATTCCACTGGGAATCAGTTTTATTCGCTAGATGGAATGAAAAAGAAGCAGCCCAGTTTAGCTTCAAACTCTGGGTCTATCTGTGGGTCTTAAGACAGTTGGTGAGACCACATTTCCGCTTGCTAGAGACAAGGACAGGAGCTTGCACCAGGGGAAAGCTGTCCCAACACACTCTTCATTGCTACATGCCCAAACTTTCTGGCTACCAAGCATTCAGATGGACAATGCAGTTTTCCTCCAAACACACTGTTCCTGGGCAGCTGAATGCAACCAGCCAGTTACAGCAAGGGCAGATCATGGGCAATATCTGGGGTGAGATGGGAATCTTCATTTTCCAGTTGTTTCATGGATTATTTTAGGCTGTTTCTCCATGAATAGGAAGTGCAATATTCTCCAAGGCCCCGGCTGTGTAACTGAGGGCTTTCCATGGGATATACAAAATAAAAAGGAATGCTTACATTCTGCTTTCATCTCTAACTGCCCACACTTGTGATGCAGAAACACAATGGTTTGCTTGACTCATAGCTGATCTTGTAGACTGCTTACTTTCTGGAACAACTGCATGTGGGAGGATTCACCTCCCTTGCCTTTAGTTGTGTAAAAGCCATGTGTCTATTCCAAAGCAGGTGTCTATGCTCTCTTTTTGACCATTGGATATAGATCAAGTGGGAAGACTAAGCCACAGATTAGACAGAGGACCCAAAGTTAGAAGAAATGACTCCCATCATATGCTATCTTTATGTTTGCTTCTATGCATTTCCAGAGTGGCCCAAGTCCTGAGCACCAGCCACTCTAAATGGCCCAGTGATATACCCAAAACAGGCAGAGCTTTGTTTCAGCATGAGATCCCCCCTTCCAAAAGAGGTCTTGCAGATACCACAGCTGGAGCGGGAGAGAGGACCTTCTTTCATACTGCAATTTGTTGGTTGCTACAGCATCTCCCCAAAGAGCAAGAGACCAGTGATACCCATCTCCTTCGTCTGCAATCACGTGAGTCTTCTTGTCCCCCATGAGTATCCAACAACATGATAACAGGATACTTCAACACCAGGATCTCCTATGATGATGGTGAAGCTACTCCATTTTGCCATGAAAGATGAGTGATGAACATCATTGGGGCAGTGACTATAGCTCACTTTCTTCATCCTCACTGTTGTATCATGTAGTCTGGCATCTGCTCTGCCTCTCCAGCTGGCTGATACTCTGCTTCTCAGCCCTAGCTTAAGGAAAAGTCAATCCAGATCCTGTCAGAGCCAATGGATGACTCCCAAACCCCAGCCTGGGAGGGCATTGGCTCCCTTCCTGAAATCCACATTGTTCGGGGACCTCCACAAGCAAGTCTGAACAGCTCTGTGGCCTTTAGCAGGGTGGCAGACAGGGAGACGGCCCAGCTGGGAAAAGGATTTATGCCCATACAATGAGGATTTTTCATGGTGTGACATTTTATTGTGTGCTGATGTGTTGTCATGAGTCCCACGAGTCACCATGAAGGCTGATTTCCGTCTTCTCCATTCTCAGCTCCTCTTTTGTCTACTGGGTTTGCTTCTACCAGGGATTTAGAGCTAATGAAATCAAGGTCTTTTGCTTCTGAATGAATTATGGCTCTAGTTCATGTCAGAGCATGAAGTCTGCAGGAGAAAGGGGTAACAGAAGCATCTGATGGGGCTGTGAGATCAAAGAATTAGAGGCAACCTTTTTTTTGGTAACAGGCTTTGTAGTTGCCCTTTTGAAGTTAAATTTGCTCAGGAGAAACTGAACAAGAACTGCAGTGTACAGCTCAGGGGAGAGCTGTGCTGAAAGATATGTTACCTGTGAGGGAAACATTAAAATGGGTCTTTCTCATGGAAAGCATCAGATGGATAAGTTACAAGGTCTGTGTTAAGCCTGTCTACTTTGACACAGTGGATTTAAGTATCTCAAGATTAGGAAAACCCGTTTGTGGATGGCAGGTAATGAAGCAGCTTAGCCCACTATGATCCCAGAGAAGGAAGCCCATGGTCAAGCAGGATCACTTATGGATTTGGTATACAACTCTGGAAACCAACCTGAGGATGATCATGATGAGAACAACGGTGCAGCAGTAGAATGAAGATAGTTTGTACAGCTGACATGGTGACAACCTTGACTTGACCCTGTCCAGACCACTGGAATCTTCTGTCCAGGTCCTGGATTTCAGGCAGCCTCCTTCACCACTGTCAGTGTTGGAAGCTACTTTCTCATCTTAAATGAACCCCTTCTCAAGCATGGACCCAGAAAAGTCCAAAGAAACTCAAATGTGCTGCAGAAAGAGGCAATGAAGGAGCCAGAGCATCACCATGGTCATACCAGAAAAGCCTGGTTTTGTTTAGCAAGACCAAGTTTGCAGACAGAAGCAGAAGCATATTTTGTTAGGACAATCTATCTGATGGAAAAGAGAGAAGTTCTCCGAGAGAATGACCCTTCTCCATGCTCAGATTGGAAATAAGGTGGCAGAAGGTGGCAAAGGGAATTCCAACAAACCCTGTGGATTGGACAAGGGGTTGGGAACAAGAGAGGAAACTTCCTTCTTTACTCCAGATACAGGATTCAGTTTAAATGCCACCATTCCTAGCTGGGTGAAACCAACGCATCTTCATTATCCAGCAGACTCTGCCTTCCTGAACATCTGATCTGCTAAAGATGTCTCTAGGTCCAGCTAAAGGTGGGTTACCCATCCATAGGAGTAGCCATGTGGAAGGAGGTTTAGAGACACAGCCATCAGGCAGTTGTTTTGTAGGAAAGCCTGTGCCAAAGCTCTCAGTGTTGGCATTGTTTTTAATCCTAACTCATAATAGCTTCACTATTATAACCCAGGAGCCAGCAGCCAGGCAGGAGCCATGACTTCAGACAGTGTGAAGGTAGCTGCTGTGATTTCACATACAGATGTTTTATGAGCGGTGTGCATTGACCTGTAACTTGAAAAACAAGAAAGGAAATCAAATTAACATCTCTGTTTCAAACACAAGTTCTGTTTGCAACAGACCCAGGGGGGTCATTTACAATTATGCAGAGAGATGCTGTTTACAACCAGCAGAAAATGACTATGGATGCATGAAGAGTAAGATTAATACAGCCACTAAACATTTTACCACTAACCCACATAGTATTGTCTTCTGAAATGGTCCTCTAGAAGCAGTCTGTGTCCTAGACCTGCAACACAAGGTTAGCAGGTTGTGGGACTTGTGTTTTCCTTGTCCAGAGCTCCAATGTGACCGAATGGAACATATGGAGCACCCAGATCCTGGGGAGTTCTAGATGCCTTTATCAAGAGGCAGCAGAGGTGAACAACTTCCTCAATATGGGGCCACCCAGGCCATTTCCTTGTGTTTTCTGCATGTGCCTTCATGTGAGCAACTTCAGGGTGAGAAGTCTGTGTTTACACAGCAGCAGCTTCCTAGGGTGTGTTAAGAGTTTCTGAAGTACTGCCATGTGTTTTCAATGCACACCATGATGACTTTGTGCCTGGCATTTCGTTCTTACCACCATCACCCCCCTCACTTCTAGCAATTCATTGAGTGTTCAATTCTGCTGCTACTATGACCCAGAGGAAGAAACAGAATGGCTTTATTCCAGAATAAGAAGGAAACTCATAGTTCATTTGTCACCCAGTTCTTTACAGGTACCTTTCCACTCCACAGAGTGAAGGCCTCAAACATGCTCCTTGGTCATCCTAGCAAACAGGGTTATTCTCTCCATCTGTGGTTTGATCATGGCAACTGTCTTGAGTTTGAAAGGAACTGGGGAGAAAGGGCAAGGGGACTCCACAGATACAACTCTCAAGGGCAAAAAGCAGAGAAGTTCCAAAGTCAGTCTCCAAACTGTGTCTGACTGGTGTGAATAATGTCAGCAGTGATGGAGAACTAGTCATCTCCTTCCTTGCATGAACATCATGACAGCCACTCATGGACCCAACCCCATCTCCTTGCATGCAAGTCAAGGGAGCCCCATGATATTTGCTGTTCTGATGGGAGAGTTGTCAGCTGTGCTCATTCCTACAGTTGTTATCCAGAAAAGCAAGCCTGGCACCTTTGCTGTGGTGGCATAATCACAGAATCATAGAATCATGGAATGGTCCAGGTTGGAAGGGCCTTTAAAGATCATCTAGTTCCAACCCCTTACCATGGGCAGGGAAAAATGGGAAAATAATGGAGCAATAATGGGGAAAAAGTGGACAGAACGTACAAGATGTGGTTTGCAATGGATTGCAACCATCTCAGAATGATGGCAAAAAGACCAGCAACTTGTAGGGCTCATCACTAGAGGCTAGCAAAGTATACCAACCTGTCATAACCTTCCTGAAGTCTCTTTGGAAGGCAATTGCTGGCCATCACCAGGCTATGTGACTCTGTAGCTGCAATTGGGCTAGACGAGGCTTTGGTCTGCACTGATGTGGCTGTTCTTGCTTTAATTCATCCTTCCAGCTTTCCCTGCTCTTGTCCCTTCCCAAGCTGTCCCGAAAAAGGAAAGCACTCAGGAGGGCACTACAAAAAATATTAACTTCCCTATGAGGCTATATACAACCCTCAGGCCATGAGCAAACTGCCTTGGTGTATTCAGGAGGTACATGCATCAAATGCAGCTTGAGTGGTCATATGTTACAGATAGACCATGCTTTCACCCCTCAAACACAGCCCTGATTTCTCATCGCCGAGCCCCCTCTTTGGAGCTGCTGTAATTTATGAACAAGATGATAAAGAAACGAAAAAGGATCCTGTCAAGGCTCTCTGTGTGTGTTGTAAATTGTCCATATATCAAGGATATTGCCTGCGTTCAGCATTTAATGCTATCAGTAAAAATATAATGCGAGAGAGGGAAAAAAGAAGTTGCTCACAAGGAAGAATGAATAATCGGTGTGAAATATGAAGGTTGTAAAACCAGCATTTCTCCTTTTGGCTGGAGTGCTGGTATTTCTTACTATTTAATTTGCATAAATCAATGAGGAAAAAAAGATGTAATAACAGAAATCAGATTCTGCGGCTGCAGGGAACCAGGGTAACCTGAAGACGGATTTGGGGGATTATAGACGTGTTCCACAGAGAGCAGCACCAAAACCACTGATTTTTCTCAACTTCTCTTGTTTTCCTTGCTCAGAGAAGTTTGCCTCTGCTGCTGCAGGCCAGGGGTGAGGCGATGCCAGAAAAAAACAACAAAGTTGGCACTTTTAACTTTATATTTGTTGGTTCATTGATTGGATTTTCCACAGAAGGTTGACTTCCGGAGTGCTGACCTCAACCAGATCGGGCTAGGAAAAGAAATCAATAATAGAATCATAGAACCACAGAATAGTTTGGGTTGGAAAGGACCTTAAGATCATCCAGTTCCAACCCCCTACCATGGGCAGGGACACCTCACGCTAAACCATGGCACCCAAGGCTCTGTCCAACCTGGCCCTGAACACCGTCAGGGATGAAGCATTTACCACTTCTCTGGGCAACCTGTGCCAGCGCCTCAGCACCCTCATGGTAAAGAGCTTCTTCCTTATATTTATAATAAAAGATGATAGAAATATTCTGCATTATGCTCCAATGTCTATTGAGAAATGTTGCTGGAAAGCAATCAAAGGGGACCAATGCCATCTTACTATGATCTCAGAACAAGAGAGGAGACAATGAATGTACAATAAGCAGGAAAGGGACTTGGAATGAAGGTCAGGCTCCACCACCCTAAACATGCCTTAATGCCTCCCAGTCTAAACCTTCTGGATTCACTGATGGACCCGTGTAGGATTCAGTCTTGGCTTTCTTTATGGCTTGTCTTAACATCAAGGAAGCCGATAAAGGACAGGGATGGAGGGCAGTAGATCAGAGGGAGCTGTGTGGAACCTGCTGATGAATTCTGCCTTGCTCTTGGCTACAGCTCCATGTGTGGTTCTGGAAAATGAGAGTGGTTTGGTAAAGACCAGGAATCCAGCAAAGGCACTGGAGCACTTGTACAGGGAGCCAGAAAAAGGCTGGAACTGGGTTCTTCTAGGTGGAAAAAAGCTACCATTTATATTTTTCCTTCTTCCTTCCTTTGTTTTCTCTTCCTGTGCCCTAAAGAAGCTGTTGATTATAATTTCAGTGCGGTTTGAGATGCAAGCTTAATGGATGAGGCCTTTCTATTTTTGTGCTCTGTGCATTGTCATATGAAATAACACAGATTGTATGTTGTTGGTGGTGCATTGAATGTATTTGATATTTAAATCCAGCAGTGTTTGCAGCAGGCTGAGGTTCTGTGCTGGGACTGGAGAGGCTTGAGGTTTGGTTGGCTTTCTTATTTATTCTGTGGAGAGATGGAGACTCTGTCTTGTGGTTTTGTGGGCTTTGTTTTACTTCTATAACCAGGCAATGTTGAAGAATAAATTGGAATGAAGGCCAGTTCTATCCTCCTTACTCATAGCAAGCTCCATCTTAGAATCACAGAATAGTTAAGGTTGGAAAGGACCTTAAGATCATCCAGTTCCAGCCCCCTACCATAGGCAGGGACACCTCACACCAAACCATGTTACCCAAGGCTCTGTCCAACCCGGCCTTGAACACCGCCAGGGATGGAGCATTCACAGCTTCCCTGGGCAACCCATTCC
>JANHGB010072446.1:10461-23979 GCA_026283785.1 Coracopsis vasa
GGGCCTGGAGCACAAGTGTGATGGGGAACGGCTGAGGGACCTGGGGGGTTCAGTCTGGAGAAGAGAAGGCTCAGGGGAATCTTATCACTCCCCACAACTGCCTGAGAGGAGGATGGAGAGAGATGTGGGTCAGTTTCTTCTCTCAGGTAACAAATGATAGGACAACAGGGAACGGCCTCAAGCTGCACCAGGGGAGGTTTAGATTGGAGATTAGGAAAAACATCTTCACTGAAAGGGTCGTAAAGCACTGGAACAGGCTGCCCAGGGCAGTGGTGGAGTCACCATCCCTGGGGGTATTTAAAAGACTAGTAGATGTGGCACTTAGTGACATGGTTTAGTGCTGGACTTGGCAGTGCTGGACTCAATGATCTTAAAGGTCTTTTCCAACCTAAACAATTCTATGATTCTATGACATAACGACAGACTTCTTCAGGATGACCTGGTGCTTACAACTGAGCTCCAGCATAAGCCTTGACAAGGTCTGGGGCTTAAGGAGATTTCAGAGCTCACAGGTTTGTTCTGCTGAGAATACAGCATTCAGAAAGCTTAAATTCAGTGGGGTGGGCAGCAGAGACCTGTGTGTGGTCACCGGCTCCCATGAGGCAATGGGCACACAAGCTGGGTTTTGCACTCTGGCACAATTTGAGTGGTTCTTTTTGAAAATATAGCCAAAAATGTTGTATTTTTTTTAGGAAAATTCCATATTAAAACCAAGCAATGGGAACGATTTTACCTTTTTTGAAGTCTCAGCATACATAACAAGCATAAACATGCATAGCAGTTTGCCAACTTAAAAATAAAGCATTCTGATTGTGTTGGATTCAACCCAAAACCTCAAGTTTGACCACCCCAAACTCTAAGAAAATACAAGCACCTGAATTTAGAGCTAAAGCCAAAATTTGCTACTGGTTCTTGTTTTAACACTGAGCAATGCTTTAATAATGAACCCAGTCTTGGACACCTGAAATGCAGGTGGGCTTCAAACATGAAGGCTCCTCTCCAGCAGGCAGCTGCCTGCAAGCAGAGAGGCTGCCTGTACAGAGCTCCCTGTAGATTAAAGTCTCAGTGAGAGAAGTGCAAGAAGAACCAAACAGCAAGGAGAAGACAATCTTTTATTTCTTGTTTTTCCTCTACAATTTAGAAGCAGCACATATTTATTTATTTATTAATCTATAAATCATTTACATACAGATTGAGATCTCGAATGCCAAGTCTGAGTGTGGAGTGAATTGTTTTTGCCAAGTTACACACTGTGGAAAATAAACCTTTGTAACAGAAGGACTCCTATGAGCTGCTGCATGAATGGGGCTGCTTTAGCAGCATCTTCCAGGCAGGCTCCTGCTTTTTCCAAGTGATATTCCCAATTTTCAGATGTTCTTTTCCTGTACATAGTGTTTCAGTGGCTAAGGTTATATCTAGTGATGCTGCTGTTAGCGTAACACTGAGCTCACTCTCTGTGTTCAGGCTAAACCACTGGAATAAAGCATTTCCATTACTTGCTATTTAATATCTATCAAAATGGTTTCTGAAGCATGGGGTTAGGGACAAACTGCACCCACAAACTCAGCAAAGCACAATGTGCATACAGTGGATGGAAAGAAGAGATGAGTTAAGTCACAGCTTTCAAAGTAGCAATCAAGTAATAAGCTTATATTTAATCAACAGGCAGACATGTTTTTTCACGTGTTTCTCTGCAAGCCATGCAACTCTGCCACCTCTGATGCCAGTTTCGGTGTCATCCATGTATTTGCCAAGTGAAGCCTCTTGAAAACAGGTTGTGAAGGGCATTGCATCAATCAAAATAATCTGATTGAGACATTTAAGATGTGGACATCCAAAGGCATGATTAACTTTTTCCAATTATTTTGCTCTTTTATTTGTATCTTCTTCTCCTCCTCCTTATTATTTCATTAATATTTACTTATTCATTATTTTCCTCACTATCTAAATCTAAAGGTTATGGATAAAAGGCAAAAATGATTTAATGTTTCCATGTTAAACATGCCTTGTACAAAGCTGCAGCATTTCTTCTCCTGGCTATGAACTGACATCTCCAAACTATGCTGTTGCTACAAGTGATGCAAACATGGACTCTCAGGAGATGCAAACAGGAACCCTCAGGAGAGCGGCATAGTCAGATGGCACCTTATTTTCTGTTTCTGAGGGTATCATTGCCCATCCATACACCTCTGGCTGTATTATATCATGTGGAATTACAAAACCAACTCTGAAGTGAATCCAAGCCTTGCAGACATCACAGTTAGCAGTGTTGCTGCACAGGGCTCTCACTGCACCCAATGTTCGGTCGTATCTTTCTATCCTATTGATGTTGGGAACTGTATTTCTGGCCCTGAAGTTTGCTTTCAGCATTATTGATCATGCAGTCTTGTTCTATGACCTGGAACATATCTGTCAACAGCGTTTCTTCATCTTACAATGTCCAAAGTTGCAAGGGAAAGTTACTGTCATGAGCTCGAGGAGAAGTCATGCCTTATGGCTACTGCAGTGCATTAAAGTGCATTAGATTTGTCCATTTGCCAATCATCACATATTTACTTATGTGGCGTTAAGTAATCTAAAGGCAGTGACTGCAGATTGACTGTCAGGCTCCCGATACCTCCTCATGGTTTCCTTGGAGCAGCACGGGCACTGTGCTGTTAGCGTGGAAGACCAGGCACGGCACAGCACTGCTGCCCAGGCTCAGCCCAGCCTCCTCTATTGCTGACCTTGCCACTAACAGAACTTAGGTAAAAGGCTTAAATATGCTTATGCATATTTTTTATAAGAAGTATAAAAAATGCTTTGAGCTTTATGTCAGCATTCATCGCAGTGCTACTTGTCAAATCATGAACATCAGGTTTGCTATTTATTATTCTTTTCCTTCCATCCTACATGCTTCATTTTCCACCTTAAAAGAAACTGACACCGAAAGAAAAACCTATGATGGTTAAGAAGCTGTTGCACTGTTTGTGTGGCTTATCCTGCTCTTGGTCTTCCCCTCTCCAGCCCCTGTATCCCTTTGTCCAATATGCAGGTTTGATGTCATTTGGAAGCAGGGCTTTGCTTTCACTATCAACATTCACAACATGTAACGCACTGAGATCCTCACTTCCAGTACCAGAAGTACAAACAGCATCCGAAGGCAAGCAAATACACAGGCACTTTTCTCACATTTCTTTTATTTATATATTTTTTTAAATACATAAAAAATGAAGGCTAAAATTGTAAAATTGCAAGCATAAATCATTCTTCAGCAAGGAAGGAAGGAGCAGCAGCAGTATTCAAAGATGGCAAATTTTAGCTATTCATTTCTGTTGCAAAGAGTTTATTTATTAACCAAGTTTTCAAGTGGCTTCTAGTTGCATATGGCATGTTCTAAGTGTATCTCAATCCAGAATGAGTTTGAAATACTGGCCTTGCCATTATTTGGATCAAAAAACTCACCTAAAATCTGCCCTTACATAGTCTGTGAATAGAATTTTTAAAACAAAATCCACATTTACACTGTTTGGCTAAATCATCAGCAGATGATCATCACATGCCAAAAGTAAGCTCTTCTTAAATCCAAATGAACACAAAGAGGATGGTACGAGGAGCAGACTCCAGCACTCCCATGAGCATTCATGCTTCTTAGTGTTTTGAGACCAAACAAGGCTTAGGTGAAGGTATCTCCCTGTCTCTACAAACTGCTCAAAGGTTTTAAGTAAAAACAAAGGAAAAAGATTATGCTTGGCTTAGGGTCTGCTATCACAAGTCAAAGGGTTTCATGTTTGTTGGCATGCCAGATTTGTACAGTCCCTCATATTTAGCTATGGAGGTTGCCACCATACAGTGAGAATAATCAATTGCAATTAATTTATTTTATTAAATGGGTTATCAAGACTTTTTTCTGTAATTTCAAAGAAGGGAATTTTCCTGTAAACATTTATTTGTTGCTTAGTGTTATAAAGTCTTAGGTCCAGCTGTACTACAGGCAGGTATCAGCAATAGCATTAAATAACAATAATGATATTCTCCACACAGCAGCAAGATCCTGCTTGTCTTGACAAAAAATGCTTATGCAGACCATAGCTCACCTATGGACCATGGATTTATGGAAAGTCGGGCATATGAGAGTTTCACAGCTCCTGGTATATGCAGATGCACAAGCCCCATTCACCACACCAAAGGTCCAAAGAAGATTCATAAGGTTTCCTTTTTCTTTTATATTCTTTCCAAATCAGGGCGTCAGCAGTGAAAGTGGGTCAAAAGAGCATATTCAGAGCCCACATTTTTGCAGTTTGCCACTGTCCATCTCAGTCTAAAGTGCATGGGGTCTCAATCAATTGGGCCTACAGACAAGGCTTCCAGGAGGTGTTTAGGGAGCTTCAGGGTTGGGAGAAAAAGAGATGATGTTTCAAACATGTGGCTCTAATTGGAAATCTAGAAGCCACATAGCTAATAGTACCATAATTTGTTATCCATAGGTGTCCATGGGTGTCACGCACACCAGGATGTTGGGGGCGAGTAGCTTCAGTCTTCATTTGGCCTTTCCTGCAGCTTCCACCCAAGTCCCTGCTCCAGCCATGGTTGCTCCTCCCTGCATTGGAGCCTCTGACCTGCTGATTTGTTTATTTGTGCTGTTGATTCGCCCATCTGCTAATGTTTGTTTTGTCATTTGTTTACTTCAAGTTAATGTTTCTTTGATTTTATTGCGGAGCACTATGAGGTCCTAAATGATATGGGCTTGTATAAAAATAAATGATGGTTATTTATCATTATCATTATTGCACTTGGCCAGGCCTATAGCTCACTAAAGATACTGCTCTCTTTGAGGGCCTCTGAGGCTTTACTTTCAGTACTGGGGAGATTTCCAGTTTCTAGGGTACATCCCTAATAATGAGCTGCCTAAGAAAACTGTGATCCTGATTTTCCTGAGTACATGATGAAATGCATTAACAATGACAGGTAGAAACAACCCAGCCCCCTAAATCCCATTTTCCAATGCAGCATTAGACTATTTTTACCATTTTACCTATTAGCCTAAAAACCAAAAAGTAAATACACATGAAATCTATGAAGAACTTGTAGAAATTCAATCTGTCCCCAAGTAAAGTGGGAAATAACAGCATGGGTTAAAGAGGAGGGAATACAGCAAGTAAAGGACCTGCTTAGCACAGGGAAAGGGAAGAAGGTTAACCAAGTTAATCTTCCCCTATTTCCTCCACTCCTCATACAAGGCCTCCAGGCTGAACCATCATTAGGAACCATATAATTGACTCATCCACAGGATTTCCTTTTTGTGTTCTGAATTATGGCAGATTTTCCACATTCTTCTTTTTTATTTTTTTTTCAGTTTTAAACATTTGAAGCATTAAAACAGCGGGAATCCTTCATCTACAGGTAGAAGATTTGTCCTATTAGTGAGAACACAGAGCCATTTCTAATTCAGGACACTGTTACCACATATTCCCCAGCACCATTAAAATCTGCTGATTAACCAATGGACCAATGGATCTCCTTGTGCTATACAGCTGTCACATCAGATGTTTTCTCTGCTACAATTGGTGTGTAATTTTGCTGGGTTTAAGTGCAGAAGAGGGGAATTTCCTTGTGATGGTACAAATAATTCATCATGGGCTATGGCTCAAGATTGTTATGAGGGAAAGAAATATCTCACAGTTATACTGTAGTTCATCGTACACCTGACAAGAGAGTGGTTGGCACATATAGTGGAAGCTTGATAAAATGTTTTAAAATCAGACACCGAAAAAAGAATTGCAAAAGAAATTCTTCTTCAAAATCATTTTGTGCTGAATTATTTCTTTTTACTTGAAAGCCCTGTTAATATACAGGAAGCGTAGCAGGACTGCTATTAAATGTGTGCAAAAACCCAGCATAATCACTCATTTCATAGAAAGACGCCTTCTTTTTTCTTGTTTTGTTTTCCAAACTGATTTTAAAACCAGAGAGAAGCGTGTCCTATAGCAAACAGTATAAAACAAATGTTGCTAGCTTTGCTTCATTATGTGGTACATTGTCGTTTTATGCATGTACGCTGTGTGAACAAGAGGGTTAAAAGTTAAACAGTAGCCTAGGGCTAGCACACTTGCAAGCTGAACAGGTACAAAATAGGCTTTTGTTGCTTTCAAACTATTACTGTATGTCTTTAGCAGAAAATAACAGAACGGGCATCTGTGTGCAAAAATGTATTTCCTTACTGTTCCAGGTATTGGGAAATGGGACTATTTTAATGGCTGAAATGCCCATATGGCCTTTAATCCAAAGTCATAAATTTGTCAGTGTCTGAAGCTGGCAGGATATCATTCCTAATGAGGCCAGTTTTTAGGACTTTGTATATCAAGAGGACCATCTGAGAGTGAGGTGGAAAGTCACCTCACGTGAATCTGGGGGTGCATTATTGGTAAATCATTAAAGGGAAATAAAAGAGAGAATTGTGATGAGATCGTCATTGCAATTTCACATAAAGTAACGAGGAAATAGCGAAACACGGCGAGCTCAGGTTATTCTGTATTTCATAAAATGATAAATAACTACTAGTCATGTTTGTGTATAATGAATTACAATCCTGCTACATTTACCTTAGTAACATTTTACAGAGGTTGTATTTTACTCCCAACTACCAATTATGTCATCATCCTGGCATTTACCTGGACGTAATGATACACAGCAAACCCATTCTTGTAACATAATTCATTGCTTAAAAGTGTTTGTAAAGCCATACGGCATCCTATATACTCATAACGACTTGGATATTGCTATTAAATTTTACAGATTAAAGTTTACTAAATCTTAAAGTCTTGCACCGGTTCTGATATTTCTTATTAATCCTAAAGGAAAAGATGCTCAGCTATTTAAATGTCAAAAACTAGGCAACCCTCTTTAAAAATAAAAGGAAACAACCCAAGCCAGCGGCAGGGCACTTATTAAACAAAGACACACGGCAGCATAACCAACCCTGCCACTTCAGTATTAAGCTGTGCACTAATTTTAAAGGTTCATTTGGCCCATGGTGGGAAGTTCCTTTCACCATTGTTGTTGTTTCTATGTAAAACAGGCTGGGAAAGGCACAGACACTTCCCAGCATCTCCGTGCAGGTTTCATTTCTGCAGAACTCCAAACATCAGAAACATCTACTTCAAACCCTCAGTCAGAAATATCTACTGTAACATTATCTCACATTTATTCAATTTAATTTCAGTTTGAGAAGGATAGCGTATAGATCTTTTTATAAGCTTGTAAGGTCACCAAATTTAAATTAAAGTGACCTCTTTTAAAGCACATTACTAAAAGTACTATGTGGAGGGAAATTTAATATGAATGGTTAAAATGCATGGAATTCAGATTTTACTGTCAAACAGCTCAATTAAACAAATTGAATTTTTAAGCAACAAAAGGGAATTGAATCAAATTAGAAGCAGAGTGGGATCTGAAATGTGGACATTTATGAGTGATAGTCACAGGGCCCTCCAGCAGTGAGTTTTCTTTATTTGTTGCCTCAGCAGTTAGAGGGGTTGGCAGGCTGCAACACAAAAGGATAAAAATGTTCACCATTGAAACACAGTTTTTGGCTCCCAATAAATCATCTGTCACTTCATCACAGCCCAGTAGATAATGAGCAATAAAGTTTTCACACTCAGGCAATGAGGAAGCAGACACAAGAAATACAGCTAAAGCTGCTGCCTTTCTTTTCTGTAAACGTAAGGTGCTTTGTATAACAAATGACCCCTGGATTTCTGGAAAAGAATAATTCCAGCCTCAGTAAAATAAACCGTTTGATGCACTAAAAAAACCCCAAATCTAATAACATTACTTAGTTCCTTTAATGAAAGAAATAATCACATTATATATATGAGCTACAGCCATCTATAACAGGAAGAGATTCCAGGGTATTACCTCTGAAGTTGTCTCTCTACTGCCAGCAAAGCACATTGCTGAAAATACAATAAAGCTGCACAATAATTTGAAGTGTGATTGTTTGCAGAGATTCGGGAGACATTTGTGTTTGGTGCCTGATCCTGTGTGGTTTTCTCAGCTGTACCTTGCAAGGCAAATGCCCAGCACATCCCTGGGGACTTGCTGGAGCATGGAGGAGCTCCAAGGGTGTCCCAGCATGAAGATGCAATATTGTCAGGCCAAATTAATTGCAAACAGGACTTAAAATTAATTAACCTAATATTTTTAACAGTATTTTGCCTTACTCTGATACCTTCTAACTACTGATTGAGTGAATATTTTGCTGTTGCTATTCCACAACCCCATGAAAAACTGTTGCTTGCAAGTTGACAATCACTTCTTTTTGGGTTTTAATCTGAAGTTTCAACCAAGTTCAGCTTTACTGGTAGTGCTAAGTGTGCTCATAATTCAAATTTCATATCAAAGACATTTCAGCAAGGGTGTCTGGGATGGCTATGTACAAAGTCTAGTTCACATGCAAAATGTATGAGTCAAAAAGTAACAATGCAGCCCGTAAGCCACATAAAGCATATCATGCATTGATTCATATTTTCACTTTATATCAGAATATGAAGGCACTTGAAATAAAATAAAATCAGAAATTCTTGTCATATGCAAATGGCAAAATATTTGCATAATATGTCAAGGTAGAAAAATGCAAATAAACTTTGGTAAAGTCTGTATTTTTGTCATTCTCTCATATAGCTCATTAGCAACTTGAAAGGGAATTGAAAGCTCCTCTTTTCTGAACTGTATGTCAGCTAAAAAAGGAGTTGGAACCTGCTCATTTCTACACCACATTAAGATGAACAATTAACATATCCATTTATTGAACTGCTTACACTGATCCATAGCCATAAAGGTTGCTTATCAGCTTCCAAAGGTGAGTATGAAGATTTAGTCCTGTTAGAATAAAGGTCACACAAATGTAAATGAAAAAGGTCATATTCTGCTATTGGGATGGTGTAAATCCAAACAAGCATCCCTGAGATAAATGGAAACTTAGATATACCTTATAAGCAGAACCAGGCTCCAAAACGCTGCGCGGATGGACCTTCGCAATGACAAATACCTGAAAAGGCTTTTCAGTAGCTCAAAGCCTTAGTTCATTACAATGTCTTAATATTCTGTGCGAAGGTTTATACTGTATTCTTTTTATAATATTAAGGACGTATTATTTATACCTACTGTAGCCATGCCATAGAATACATGAGTAGAGTTTGTTTAGCAACAGAGTGAAAAAATATTTGCTACAGGGGCAGCCTGGCAATATTGCTTGTTAAGGCATGCTATTTGTAAGCAAATTTATATGAAAAGTATGCAATGTCTAATACTAAACTACTCCAGCCCCAGACTGAAGGGTGATTTTACAAACGTCCTGCAGCACTCAATCATTCCTTCATTTTAATGTCTTTATTTTATGATTTTGTTGATGAAATACTACTTACCCAGTGCTCAAAATTCCTTTTAGGCTGCAGGCACTGGCTAGTTGACACGGCAAGCCATATTTTACAGCTATATATTTCAGCTTTCTCTGTCCAAGTTGGAGGACACAGTAGCCAAGATGGTTTTTCATAGTAGAAATATATTTTCATATTTATTTATTGATTTGACTAATGTATCTATTTTTCAATTCACATGCTTATGTTTCAATCCATTAAAGTGATTCATGGTCAAATAATATGTTATTGCAAGTACAAAGAGGAGATAAAACCACTGTACACTGGCTATAACACAAGAATAAAAATAATAAAAATCCATTGCATGATTAAATATAGGTTTTAATCCCCAAATGATCAAGTGTAAACTGATGTTTTTAATTATTTTTCTTTAAAATAAGTTGGGGTTTTTTTCTTATGTAAAATGCAATTACTGATTAAATAAGTTCTCAGGAATAAATATTCTTACCCAACTGAAGTGCTCAGTGGAAAACTAACATAAAGCATCGAATTACTATGAAAATATAAAACTCAAAAGACTCTTAATTAGTTAAAATGAGAAGTAAATGGTGACTGGTAAAGGAATGCTGTGCCTGTCACCTCCAGGTCAGGGCTGGAATAAAGCCTGGCGTGGTGGTGGCCTGAAACAGCAGCTGGTGACTGCTCCGTATCTCACCCAAAATTACTGGGCTTGGTCCAGCTTTATGGAGACAATCAAAAATGTCCATAACAAGCCAAAGAAGCCCACCCATGTGGAGGAGCAGCTCCGAGCCCCCGCCATGGGATGTCTCCAGGCTCCAGTGCAGAGATCACCCTCACCCTTGCACTACTGTGAGCTTTTTCCTTGCTGTTTTTCTCCCCCCCAAAAAAGTTTGCCTTTTTCTCCTGTCCTTCCCTCCTGAATGAAGAAACTTCATGGCAAGCAAAGCCAATGCCAGAAGAGGCCTTGAGGGCTAGCTGTTGAGCGATGCTGCCTCTTCAAACAGAGGTGAGCACGCCTGCTGCCCAGGCACAGGAGCCAGGCTCAGCTGCGGGATCATCTGCAACGTGAACATGAATTTCTCATGTCAGGGTCAGGAAGACAAACCCGTACTGAGGACATGCTCTGCTCAGGCGCCCGCTGCAGCCTGAAGAACGCAGCCACCGCAGGGTTTCATGCTCAGAAAGGATCATTTATTCATGAACGTGCGCCTTCTTCAGAGCTAGGAAATGCTTTGCTTTCTCCAGAAGAAAGCTGATGTGTTTTTCAAGCCAATACCTGGAATAAATTTATCACATAACTAGTGGGTTTCATCCCCTCAAGCCCTGAAAAACAGCATTTATTCCAGATTAAGGCATCTGTGTTGCGGTTGGTAGGGGTAGACAGCACAAATGTTGCTCATGCCCATCTCTCATGTCCAGGTCTTGAGCAGATGCACTTGCTTATAGGAAAAAATATACAACAATAAAGCAATGTACCTAAGAGAGGTGTCTGGATCCAGTATCTCTAGACTTCTATATGAAAATCAAAGCCAAGGACTGAATGCCCACCCCCAGGTTTCAGGCATGCAGATGATACCAGACTCTGGCTGTACCACCAGAGGTGAAAAACAAAGCTTCATATTTTCAGAAGAAACTAAGAATTTAGGATATTCAGAGCTAGAACATCAGAAAGAGGCCTCTGTTACTGAAGGACATTTGCTCAACAATCACTCAAAACTTTCTGTCTCAAATCCTAGCTTCCAAAAATCTAATTATCTATCAGTAATCACTTCCGGAAATAAAAGTTCCAGATTCCAGACGGAATAAAGGAAAAAGTAAAAGGAAGTAAGGGAGAGAAAAGGGATTCTTTTCATTCTCTTTTCTGCATTGAAAACAAAAGAAAAGTAAAAGCACATCAAATGAGCTTTAGTGAGTTATTTTAGAGAGAGTATGGAGCAAGATGCTGCTAAAGGCAAAGACAAAAGGGAACAAAAAACCCCAACAACCTTAAATATCATGAAATGGGGAAGATAGTAAGCCTGAGAGAAAGCTGAAACTGTAATATAAAGGACAGAAAAGTAGTCCCACAGAGGAGGAAGATTCAGAGCCCATAATGAACAAGTGGGGTGACATCCTCATTTATACTCCAACCCTTTTACACTTATTGTAAGGCCCATGATGGCTCAGTAATTATAGATCAGCCATGGGAAATATCCCCCGTGCAGGAGTTGAGGACACTATAGAAATGACTGGGAATGGGGGGGTGGAGGGGGAGACAAAAGGGCACAGACCTGGAGAGGATGGCAACACATACCTTGCTTCAGACAGGCTTCCAGAGCCGGTTGAGATTCCCCACTTCATTTCTGCACCCTAACACTGGGAGAATGAAAAGGTAGTTTAAAGTCACCTTAGCTCCCCTTGGGAAGCAGAAACACAGAAGGCTGTCACTGTGTTGAGGTAGAGCAGCTGAGAGGCTCTGGAGAGAGAGAGCTAAATGAATAGAAACTTGTTAAATGATGTGAGTTAATGAGAGCATTTTGGAATTAACCAGCTTCCATGACTTTAAATAAAACCCCAATGTCATTTTAAATTAGATTTTGTACATTTTAAAAACCATTAGTTATTTATTTATTTTCACGAGGTGCATGGGTGGGAAGATGGAAGCATTAGAATTTAATCTGTTCAACCCACTAGTGGTCAAATAGTGGTACTTCTTCTTTGCAATGACTTTGGACTTTGCAATGACAAGGACTGTGGCCACAACTGTTTGCGGCAGAGAGAACCTGAAGCTTACATCCAAAAATGAGAACATAGATGATAGGATCACCATCCTCTGACCTATAGCATCACACTGGTGAATCCAGTCCTCTCTTGCAAAGAGGTTTTTGTACAGCAGATTAACACAGGATGGCTTGACACCCATGCTGGCACCCTTTCTCAGTGCCACACTGTCAGCCGGGACTGGAATGACTGATCTTGGCATGAATATCCCTTGATTGCTCTTCATTTTCCTTGTCCTGCCTTTATGGCACTCAGGAGAGGTGAAGTGACTGTAACTTGCAATTTTTTAATTGTTATTCTTATTATTATTAAGGCCAAATTCTTCATAGTTAAGGTATCTTAAAAGAAAGCTTTCCACTGCCAATGAGTGGAAGATGACAGAACATGCTTTAAAGGAAAATCAAGTCAGTAATCACCCAAGTGCTTCCCATGTGAGCCTGACTGATAAATGAGGTAAGTTCCTATATCATACATGTGCTGTAAGCAGGAAGATTTCTAGATATGTTTTGGAGGGTAATTTTCGGCACCAGTTGTGTGTATTAGAGCTGCTATGCTTTCTTCAAACCACCTTTGAAGAAAAATGGTCCAGTGGGGTAAACACCAACATGGAATTTCAATGGGTGAGGTTCAGATTTCTTGTTCTTATGGTGTGCTCATGAAAAGCCTCAGATCTGATCGCTTCTGAAATTCTCACATAATTCCACTTAAAGATCTTCTAAATTTATTCCTTCTTGCTTTATTTGTAGTCTCTTGCAGGTACAAACTGGGGTTGCTGACACTGCCAGACTCAGAAGACCAATATGAAATTAAAGGCTATGATGATGTCCGTGGCACCACGGTAACAGATGCTATAAAAGTATTTTAGTCAAATACAATTAATGTTGTTCACAGCACGGCCATTAGCTGCCCTTCTGCGACACTCCGCGGCCTGCAGCATTACTTTGTTAGGACACAAAAAGCTTGTTATAGTGATAGGTTAGTGCAGCCAAGACATGAGCAAGGTGGTTATCACGGTGGACTCTCACCAAGGACAAGATGCAGTCCCTGGGGGTGAGCAGGGAGATAACCTAAGGCATTTCTAAGTCATACTTAGCTTTATGATGTATAAGTACCAAAAGCAATTGCAAGCTTGCAATACCCAAAGATATTGCTCTGGGCAAGAAATCGGTATCTTGAATAAAGAGTCACCAAAGCCTATGGCCAGATCCTGGGTGTTAATGATAAACAGGACAGCAAGGATATCATAGAAACCTAGAATAGCTAGGGTTGGAAAGGACCTTAAAGCTCATCCAGCTCCAACCCACTGCCACGGGCAGGGACACCTTCCAGTAGAGCAGGTTGCTCCAAGCCCCTGTGTCCAACCTGGCCTTGAACACTGCCA